>JAQIWF010000680.1:0-16448 GCA_034694965.1 Ceratozetes gracilis
TCTGTTGAAAATTAATTTTAAAATTTAAAAAATAGTTTTATCATATTGAAATAATTTTTAAAAATATATTTATGTAATTGATTAGTAGATGGTGCGATATAGTATACATTTAAAAAAGTATCAGGATTTTATTTAAAATACTATTTGAGATATGAGCATTTTAATTTCTCAACTTTGGCTTCTCTTCACGGCTATAGGTTTAGAGGTAGACCTGATTGGGCATATTTCAAATTATTATCTTTTAGTGGGGTGCAAAGGATTTTTAAAAGTAAAACTCTATCTTCGCAAAAACTATTTTTTTATGAAATTCCTGTTTAAACTATATAAATAGTAAATTAATTATTATGCAAATTTTTTTACAATAATGTACATTTAAAAATTAGCTGGTATAATAATTATAATTATGTTTGTGTTCCCGGGTATTCTTAAAATTCACAGACCCGGGTACTCCCAGCCATTTATTTGAACTTTACAATATGCTTTTGGCTTAGTGGCTCTTAGTGGCTCTCTAACAGGCAAATTTTTTTTTGTAATTTTGCTAAGTCTACAATAACGCACTTCTTTATCACGAATCAAAAATTGTATTCTTGATATTTTCTAATAAAATGCTTTTTTAGAAATTTATGATTTAGTTATCGAAAAATCGTTTAATTTGAAGCGATTTCGTGTTTCCACTAATTTTTTAAAGATTTTCGGTTATAATTCGTTAAAATGTTTGTAAGTTTGCAATAAAATGTGATAAATGACTGCCTTTGTATCGAGCCTTTAATCATTAAGTTGTCAATTAAAAAAAACAACTTTAAGCAAGAAAACTAAAATTAGCTTGCTATAATGCGCTCACTATTCTATAATTCATCGATTGTGTTATCGTTTTGTTATATACATTATTCACAATAAATTGAAAGCAATTCTTTGCTCCTTTTTTATCGATTTTGTCTCAAAACTATTATTTTAGTCTTTGAATCACTTTTATCTCAGTTTTCATACAAAGTTTTTTCACGCGATCAGTGCAGAGCACACACACACACACACACACTCACACATACCCACACAAATGAAGTCCGATTAATATTTGAGCACTTACCAGGAAAACATGGGTCAATAGAATATAAGCGACTCCTTTCATTGATTGACAGCTCTGCCATCAGTGCAAACATAATTGAATACATGAGTAACTGCTGCTAATTCTGAGTAAAAAATTCTGTGCTATTATTTCAAGCAAATAAAGTAAACCCCCAGGGGTAATTTCAATAATTATTAAATTCATTCGCTGATTATTGATTTTTAAAATAATACAAATAGTGGTAAAAATACAAATAAACTGAAATCACAAAAACCCTTTTTAGTGAAAAAGATGGCTTTAATTTATTGAGGGATCAAATAGTGATCCAAACGATTGGAAAAGTATTATTCCATCACTTATTGAGAATAATGTTTTCAAATAAAATTTCACTCATGAGATACGAAATAATCCATAGATTTATTTTACTGCAATACCGCAAATTTCGGCACGAAAGAATTATCAGGATTAAGCAAGGTTGACATAGTGTAGACACTCTAATGCAAGTCTAGGATGGGACTAACAATGTCTTTTTGATGGCATCCAATGACTCATTACTATCTCAAAATCGATCCTTTGCTACACAAAGACCAAGTGCACAGACAAAAGCTTTTAATTTCCTGTAAAAAGCTTATGAAAAGCTAGTTTATAATAACTTTCTAGGTTGATTTGTCTTTTTAAGAAAATCAGAATTTTATTGGCTTATTTTAAGTTCATAATACACCAAGATAAACATGAATCAATTAGTGCAGTTAATATGCTCAGAGGTTTATTTAACTTTAAAATTACATTCAAAATAAAACTATCATGGTGGAAAAATCAAAACCAATGTTTCTTATACTCTTTATTTGCATCTTTTGATAGATATTGATAACCGGATTCATTAAATAACATTAAATGAGATAGAAATCCAAGAAATAGAAAAATTGAAATGAAAAAAATGAAATAATCCCTTTCTCACCTTGTGCATTCTCTTTTGTTAATCTGACGTTGGCGTCGATTCATCTTGGGTATTTATCTCACTTTTTAATTGATAACATGAAAAATCACTTGAGTTACAGGAAAAGTATCTAAAAACTGAATCATTTTAATGAAAACATGAATTTGAATCAAATATCTTTCCATTTATTACTTTGAAATGTATATCAAAAAGATATTTAGAAATATGTCTAAACATTAGGGAAATCAAAGTTTATTTTGAATGCAAAAGAAATATCAAAAGAATTAATTTAATGAAAGAGTAAATAAAATTTGACAAAAATGTGAATATTGTTTTGCGGCGGTTTAGACATTGAGTTTCACTCAAATCAAAGTTAAAATACAAGTTTCATATGTTTTCAAACATAATGTGGTAAACAAAATGAGTGAATCTCCTGAACATTGCATTGAAATTCTGGTTTGCTTTTGACAGCCTCAGGGCATCCGTCTCTAACTTATCTATTAAATAATGAAAGCAATTCGGAAATGTTTACTTCACTTCTCATAAATATTACATTTTTCGAATCACTGGAGTGATGGTCACCCAAATTGATTCCCCTCTTATGGCAACTCATTCTTTTGTAAAAATAAAATAAATTTCAAATCTCCAAACATTGACAAACAATTGTGATCCAGCAGTCACTGCAATAAACTTGGTATAATTCGACAAACAAACTTTAAGTTGATTTTGAAGTATTTACTTTCCATTATTTTTTTAGTGGATTCATCCATTCAGGCCTACAATTGAATAAGAAAGTTATTATTTGAGGTCTGACCTGAGCACAGGTCTCAATAATTTGCAAATGAAAAGATTTGTTCGTTTATTTGATACAATTAATAGAATTTCTTAACATTTATTCAAAATATTAACGACAATAAAAATTTTATTAAAACACTTATAAAAATGTCGACGAATCAGAGGAATGCTGAGTGGAATGTGAGTCAGTGGGAGAGGGGTTTAGTCAACCAATTGGAGGAATGATTGGAATGTGTTATCATTTGATAAGAAAATAATTTTAGCACAATTACAATATGATATACTCCTGGAATATTGCACTCCTGTTCCCTCAGCCATCATCAAAGAGTCTCAGCATTCCTGATGTTTGACTAGATTTGAAGAGAAGTCAATAAACAAATATTTGATTCATTTGAAAGTCAGTAAAAAATGAGTTAGAATTCAGTCAAAGCTTTCAATAGGAAGTGTGTCGTCTGTATTGCATTGACAGAGATGTTCACAATTAGAGACATTTGGTATTTGTTTGACGCATTCAATCACTTGTTCTCTATTTGTTTCCCACATTTCGAGTCCCGATTCGGTTAAGTTTTTGAGAGAACAGGGAATTCTCGGCAAAACACTGAACTCATAGAACAGTCCTCTGGCCTTATAATAAATGAATGAGTGTTTTGAAAAAATTAAGTCAATTAATAGTGATTTGTGGCAAACCTTTCGTAAAATGAGGGTTCCGTTCATATTCGTGGCTAATGTACTGAAATGGAAGAGAATCTCATCCGAATCCATCTTATGTGTGATCACATCTTCCCCATAAACTGATATAATAGCCAAACATATAAACAAATGGAAATAATATGTTTGGAAGTGAGCCCAACACGACTCCCATATGTGAAGCGCCTCCTTCTCATTGAATTCTCTTTTAAAACAGAGTAAAATCCATCGATGAGTGAAAAGGAGTTCCAAATCATCAGAGAATTGTCTGATATATGCATAAAAGTGAGGAATCATAAGTCTAAGCAGTTCTCGAAGAAGTGCCTAAATATGAACACAAATGAGTTTAATTGTAACATAAAAGTGAGAGACAACCAGATTGTGATCCATATCCGAGTCCTTTGGGGAGCAAACAAATCGTGTGAATCTCATCATTGCAACGAAACACCAAAATGTCTTGTCTTCGCTCTGGATTTCAGTGAGGAGTGGCGCCAATAGGTCTGACATTCCCTGAGTATAACCGATTTTTGGACAAAATAGCGCCAAATTAATTAAAATTCGTTTCATTTTGTCGATATTGTCGTTGTTATCGCCCGCGAAGAAAGGATTCGAGCGGTCAGTGCGGATGACGTCCTTCTCCACAATACTTTCGACATTCCTCCAGAACCAGTCCCTCTTGTTTTCACTCATTTGACTCAACTGTTTATTGATTTGATAATATTCTTTGCTTTTAATCTCATCGTCAGTATCTCTTAGAGTGTATGTCGAGTCGTATTGATATCTGTGCAGAAGAAACGGCCAAATATGTCGACGTAATGGCGGTTCTATTCCTGCAAAGAATATAGCTTTTTGCAGATTCTGGTGATCGTTGATTTGTCCTAGTTCATTAATACTGCCCTTCCATTGCGATTCATTGACTGAAACATAGAGCTTCTCTTCGGGATGACATTCCTCGCTCTTGAGCTGTGGTCGACAAATAGAAAACTGGAGATAATTTGTTTCTCTCGATGTTTCAGATTTGTCCCAAAAGTCCAAACCGTTTAAGACATGAAGCAATTTGTCTAAACCCCCGCAATGAAAGTGGAATATCTTGTAGAATGAGTCGCGGCTCACAATTACGAGCTGTCCATTCGAGTTGTCATAACCCGAAACATCACAACTCGAGTCAGAATCCTCTCCACCGAAGAAAAGACGCAAAGATTTAATTTGTCTTAAATCAACGCTAAAAGTATTGATCGGACTCTCATTTGTCAGACTTTTCTTAAGAGGGGTCGATCTACAGCTCTGACATCGTAGAGGTTTTACGGGCGAAGAAAGTCTTCGATTGTCGTTCAACTCATGTCCAGAATCGCTGTTTCTTCTCTTGAGTTCCAAATCACTTAAATGACTAGAATTTGGTTTATTTTCATTAATATCACAATTAGTAAAATCAAAGACAATGTCTTCATATTTATTATTCTTCACATCCAATGACTGGTTTTGTGCGTTTTGTCGTCTGATTGGATCTATTTCTTTATTTTCCTCATTTGTATCATTCAAATGATTTGTTTGAATACCGTTTTTGAAATCATAATTGATTTCCGAGTGTTTACTCAGACATTCATTTGGAGTCCACTGAAGACAAAGAGTGGACTTTTGGTCTTCAGTATAGCTATTATTGAGATTACGTTTAATCGTAAGATAACCCAAATTGTGGTTCAATTCGTTGTTCTGTCGATCGACTGAATGAATGCAAACATTGTTTTTGCTGTAAACCACTTCTTCGTCCAACTCATCGCTTGTGGTCTCTGTTTTAGTTCCGATATTCAGATAAATAGAGGCTCTTCTCAACAATATCTGAAATTTTGAAGACATTTCAGAGGATTATATCATTCCATATGTTTTAGACATCAATCGATTCCACGATTGAAAACATAATTCATTCAATACTTGACTCTTATTTGAGCACAACTTTCACACAATTTTCCAATAAACACATATTAAATATGCTCGAGCTCACTCATTTGGCTCCACCTTCTTCTTCTTATGTTTAACAAGATGATAATATCAAAATTTGAACATATTTGTACAATATTGCAGTTCAAATATTAATACAAAACACGTTTATAGAGTAATCTTCAACTTATATGAAATTAGATGTATAGCAAGGATGCATTAGATTTGACCATCCTCATTCTAGTGGGTGACAAATGAATGTATTCCTAAATTCCTACTAATCGTGCATTCAATGCATTTATCAAGATTGTTGAGTGGGTGTATATCTTCAATAACACCTATTCACTTCTTATCTTGCAATTGAATCATTAAAATATAGGAAATATACTGATAATTGAGATCAAAATACTATAATAATTATAGCAATCTATTAATCAAATAGAGATTTAATTATTAAATTCAATGATTGCAACAAAATTCAATCAAAACAAAGTTTTGGACGTTATTTATGTGAGAATATTGTGTTTGTTTTGAACACATTTTTGTGAAAAGATTTGATTTAAAATTAATTAAACTTTAATTCAATTATTATTTTGTCGATTTGTGAGACAATTGAATGAAAATGAGAGCTCTTATAACGCTATCAAAACACTCAATGAAGAAGTGGTCAATCATTTCATTGCATACAAAACAGTAAAAATAAAAACATCTAAAAATCAATTTTAAAACAACTTTTCTTAAGAAATAGATTATTAGTCAACAGATCCCATATAATGAGGAAATGTATGTCCAGTACGGCCACAGAGACAGCAAATAATACAATTAGTCCGCCGCCGGTCTCGACTCAAGACAAACGATATCCACCAAAGATTGAGAAAATAGTGTCCGATATCTCAAACTTAACTCTTATTGAAGTCTCAGAACTCAATGAATTGCTTAAAGTATTGAATCATTTAATAAATACTTTTATTTATTGATTTGTTTGTATAGAAAACATTGAATATATCGGAGGCACCGATGATGGCTATGTCTGCCATTCCAGTAGCAGCCGCACCACAAGAAGTAAGAGTCATGTCTTGTAATTAAGATAATTATAGATAATTAATTGTAATTGTGATTAAGGACGAGGAGGAGGAGGTCGGGTCCAAAGCAGTGCAAACATCTTTCACTTTAAAACTGAACAAGTTCGATGAGGGCAAAAAAGTAGCGCTCATTAAACAAATCAAAACAGTTATCGAAGGAATGAATTTGGTTCAGGTCTGTCCTAAAGTGTGTCTCATGTGCTCACAATTTGTTCCCAATTGAAGGCAAAGAAGTTCGTGGAATCTGTTCCTCAAGTAATCAAATCTAATTTGTCTAAAGACGAGGCCGAGAAAATCAAGACTCTTCTCGAAGAAGTCGGAGGGGTTTGTCTCGTGGAGTAGTCTTTTACTATAAAACTATTTTAATAATTCCTATTGTTTTTGATATCAATTTTCTTCAAATATCTAATCATTAGTTTTAGAAATGAATAAATCGTTAGAAATTATTTGACATTAATTTGAAGGCAATATTCGATATAAACATATCTTTAATCCAAAGAGTGATCCAATCGTCTCATAACACCTGATTTCCCTGTTTTGGCATTCATTTGGCATATCTTTCTAAAAATTGCATTTTAATTCACTGATTATATGTGTGCCAAACATCTGATATGCCCTTCAATAATACCAAGAGAGGACATGCAGTGAATTAAAGAATCTACAAGAAAAGGAGGTAACCCTAACCTCAAACTTTGGTGTTGAGACAAATTAAATAAATTAATGGATTTATATATCAAATAATTTTGAACTATAAGTAAAGTTATAATACATTAGAGATAGGATTGATTCCTAAAATGTCTTAATTATAGTCATTATATGTTTGCCAACATTTTGATTGAAGTGTTGAGTCATTCAAACATCAAGTATTCAAAACTAAGTGATTGAATGTGATAATAGCTAGGTCATACACCCTTTCCTTAGAACAAATGAGACAAAGATAACAACTTCACTATAATTATTCATTTTTAATATTATCAAGTTCCTATTTAATAATAAAAATCAATTTTTGTGACGACCTTTAAATGAGAGCCAAGGATACGATTTGTCTGTTAAGTAAAAGTGGATCTTTTTAGTGGAAATTAGAAGAAAACAATTATAATGATTGAGTGGATTAGAGTGTTATCAATGAATTGAAAGTATTCACAAGTCTTTCCACGAATACAAAAGTTAGACCACATATCGTAAGTTTGATAAGAAAAAGCGCTAATCATTGGCTCATTCCTATAATCATAAACTCGTGTTAGGTTATCGCACCACTAATTATCCAATCGAGTAAAGCTTGTGCTATATAAACCACCATGCTTAATCCACTAGAGTATACCCAAGTTGCAGCACTTGATTGTAAGTTTGCAAATTGCAACCAATGAATGATATCATTTTTATTTGCAAATTAAGGTTAACTTTATTTAGCATTTCTTCCAAATTGATTGGATAAGGAAAGTGATAGGAACTGATAAATATAAGGATCACTTAAATTATGAGCAAGTTATGATGAGTGTTTGATCAAGTGGAGTTATGGAATATGGGTTTGACTGTAGTGTTTGACTGTGTTGTAGTGGTGTTGGTTGTGACTTAACATCGCATAATTGGTGTCTAAGAGAGTGCCTTAGAAGGAGTGTTAGGCAACGCATGCGCTCACAAGTGAACGGTTTGAGTGATTTAGTGTTCACTCAACGCATTGGCGAATATTTTGTCAAATCTTTTGTGAAAATCAATTGAATATTAGTTTTGAATCGATTTGTGAATTAAATATTTGATGCAAACATTGTTTCAAACATTTGCTCAGAATATCCATCGTTTGACTTATAAGTAGTGAAAAGAGTTATTTAATTGAATTGTTTTGAATAAAATTTGACATCAATTTCGTGACTAACACTCATTCATCCGGTTTTGCACTAATTTGACGGTAAATACAAAACACAACAAACAAATGATTCGCTCTTTTGATCCCTAATTCCTAAACTAATTTGCATTTAAATTGAGTTTTAATCCGACAAAAGAGTGGCGAAAGTGTTCCCAAATTAATGACTAATAAATTGAAGTAAAGTTTGTATTAATTGATTGAATATATGGACAGATATGTCGAAAGGGATCGTCAGAAACAGTAAATTTCGTCACGTGTTTGGAAAGGCTCTTAAGAAAGAGCACTGTTATGACAATATCCGCACTTCGAAGAACTCCTGGGACTCCAACTTCTGTGCCGTCAATCCTAAGTTCTTGGCGGTGGTCATCGAGGCTGCCGGTGGCGGAGCTTTCCTCGTACTTCCTCTCAACAAAGTAAACCACTTTTACTACAATTAACACATTCTGTGCTTTTGTTGGCCTTTTCTGTCCTCTTGTTGTCCACCCCTTTCACTGATTAGCTTATAATCAAAATATGACTGTTTTGACCAAAATTAGCCCAAATTTAGTTACTATTTGAGTTAATTTAGTGTTAAATTAAAATATATTTTGAATTCTTTGACGTCTAAATGAGTGAGGAGTCTATCCTTTGAAATATCTTTACGACAAAGTGTTGAAAGAAAATTCATTTAAGACATGAATTGCAAACATTGACAGCAAATGATAGCATTATTTGGCGATAATTTCTATTCTCCTATTGTTTAATGAAATTCATTATCTCTTCAATTAAAGCATTTAATGTTTCAAAGTTTTCATACAATATTGCAATGAATATCGATTTGTTTGTAATGTTTAGTCATTAGAAACTCAACAAATTATAAGTTTTGTGTCAAGAGTTGCGTTAATTCCTCTAATTTTAGTTCATAACATATTTTTAGTTTCAAATCTTAAAAATAGAGAATATATTCAAATCTAAATTAATATATTTGTCTTGACTTTAGTTTTATTTCCATTTGAGTCTCAAATTGCATTCAATTAGAAATGAATACAAAATAATTTGTCGACAATTCAATTGATTAATACAATTGCAGAGAATAGACAGACAATGAAATGTCGTTTTATTGTCATTAGATTTATAACAATTTGATTAAAAATAAATTAAATGAATTGAAAGATCAAAACATTAATATTTTGAAACATATTTTAGTTATTATTAATTAGTGAACTCTCTCTCAAAATATCCTACTTTTCACTTAACTGTCAATTCTTTGGAATAAAAGTGTTTTTATTTTTAATTTTTACACAAATAAGAGATTACGTGATTAGACTCAACACAATCATTACCTCATCTTTTGAGGGATAGCCTTAAGTCATATTATAGAGCTATTTGATTGTCTACGGCGTGTACTCTAGGGTAGGGTAGTTTGGAGGGGTATCTCTTTAGTACACTATACGCTATATTACGGCTCTTAAGTAGGATTTTTGACTAACCCCCTCCCCCTTCGGGATCCCTGGCCTATGGATTAATAATGATTGTTAATGAATCCAAAGCGTGGAAAAGATACTAAAATAGGAGTTATAATATCCCGGAGTAATGATTAGGTCTTAACCCTATTTTATCCAATTATTTGATAACTGGTATTGTATTACACAACGAATGTCTTCTCTAATAAATGGCATTAATTTTGAATTCAATTACAAATGAATTGAAATGATGTTCTGCTAAACAATAGTCCAAAAGAAGGTTAAACGTTATGCTCGACCTCTTCTCGCACTTTAAAAAGGAGTTATTCTCTTATTATTTATGAGAGGACTCGTTATTATTTTATTTCATTAAATAAATATCTCATATCTTAATTCAATCTCATTTTCATTCAAAATTGAGAACAAGTATCAAAATTTGCATATTTTGTGTTAAAATCAACTTTTTATTTAATTAATCCATTTTTGTTTCGAAATCTATTCAATCAAATGATATATTACTTGTTGTAATAAAATTCGATTGTTTTTGGTCTCATTATTCATATTTATCTATAATTTTAAACTAATTTACTGACAATCTATGCCTCGATATAAGAGAATAATGAGAACGAGTTATAAGACTAAAAATTACTGTTTGTTTGAATAGACGGGTCGTTTAGATGTAAATCAGCCACTAGTGACTGGACATAAGGGACCTGTGCTTGATATAGCGTGGTGTCCCTTCAATGATAATGTGATCGCCAGCGCTTCAGAAGATGCGACCGTCAAGTGCTGGCAAATACCTGATTACGGACTCACCCGAACATTGACAGATCCTGTGGTAGAATTGCGCGGACATCAAAAGAGAGTGGGGTTTCTTGCCTGGCACCCCACCGCCAACAATGTCCTATTGAGCGCCGGATCCGATAATAAAGTGATTATTTGGAATGTGGGCACCGGAGAAATCTTGTCAATGATAGATATGCCCGACATAGTATTCCACGCCTCCTGGAGTTGGGACGGCAGTCATCTCGTCACTACTTCCAAAGATAAGAAAATCCGAGTCTATGACCCCAGAACTGGAGACCTCGAACACGAAGGGGACGGACACGAAGGAGCCAAAGCTCAGAGGGCTATATATTTAAGAAATAATCTCATTTTCACGACTGGTTTCTCCCGAATGAGTGAAAGACAATATTCTTTGAGGAGTGAGTCAGCGCTCGGAGAACCCATTGTTTTGGAAGTTTTAGACACAAGTAATGGTGTTTTATATCCTTTCTATGACCCCGACATAAATCTGGTGTATATGTGTGCGAAGGTATTGAGTATTATAATCTATGTATGCCTTTCCTCATCTTATTGTGTGTTTTAGGGCGACAGTAATATTCGGTACTTTGAGATAACAGATGAGCCGCCATTCGTTCACTACATTAGTACCTATCAGTCTAATGAGCCGCAGAGGGGTATCGGATATATGCCGAAACGGGGCTGTGATGTACTTAATTGTGAAATCGCCCGTCTCTTTAAACTTCACACCAAAGGCTTCTGAAGTGATTGCATTCACTGTTCCTCGAAAGGTATGCCCTTCGCTCTCATCATTTACATTGACTTTGAGCCAAATTGTCTAAACTGTAAACTTCTGCTCTTTTCTGTTAAATATAGAGAATTGCATTCAATTAACTTATTTTGAAATTTTTGAAACATTTCCTAATTATTTGATTATTTTTAACATAAATTCAAAAATGATTTATATTTCACTTGACTTAAAGTTTCCCAAAATTTTGACATTTTGTTTGTATTTATCTCAATTCAATCTTTTTTTGTCGTTAGTCTGAGCTCTTTCAGGACGACTTATATCCGGATACATTGAGTGATATCCCGGCGCTCACAGCAGATGAGTGGTTTAATGGAGAGGATAAGGAACCAGTGCTGGTAATAACATAATTTGCTTTAAATATAGATAATAACATATATGTGTATTAGTTATCACTTAAAGAGGGATATCGGCCCACAAAGAACAAAGAGCTCAAAGTTTCCGCCAAAAAGAAACCCAACCTTTTGGACAAATTGCCGGCCAAAAAGCAATTGTCTTCATCGGGTGGTTCCAAGGAGTCGTCTCCATCACCACCGGCGTCCCCATCGCCCTCATCGACTGCTCTATCGGCGGCCACCACTCATAAAGTGGAAGAATTAGTGTTAGAACTAAATAAATTGAAAGCAATTATTCTGAAACATGAGGTCCGTATTCGTGATCTCGAAAAGAAAGTAGAAGAGAGCGGAAGTGCCACCGATTCTCATAATTACAGCAATTCTCAGCCCAGTATTGAAATCACCAGAAATAATGGCGAATCACTTCTTGCGGACGAAGTTTAGAGCCAATGGTTCCAAATATTTAATCAAAGTAAAGATGCCTCAAATGCTGAGCCATTTGTGGAATATCTGTATTTGTGTTTAAACTGAAATTAATTTGAATTAATTTATTATTTGATGTACAGGACATCCATCGGAAGTATTTTGTGGAACTTTAAACTCAATGATTGCTGTTTTGCTCAAAATTAATGCCATTTTCTTAACGTTTTGGGAATCGATTCAAATCTGTTTTCTATGCAAAGTATATAAACATCTATTGATTTGAATCATTAAATACTTCTTTTGTTATTGTTTTTTAAATGATTTTAATTTTGTGCACTATTTTAATGATTATTTGTATAGTAAGTGAAAAGCGATCCACAAAACAATTCTGTGAACACATCCGTCAAAAGTGTATTAATTATGATTAGTCTTGAATTTAATGCTATGTTTGTGCCAATCAATGCCAGTTCCAAATAACTTGTTTCACAATTTTATTCATTTTTACTAAATTTAAAAGTATTTATATTTTCAAAAAACATTTTATTTTAAATTAATTTATAGACAAAACGTTTAAAATATTTGTACAAATATTAGAACTAATTATTATTTTTATTTAATTTATGCTTATTTTATGATTCAATTATCGCATTACTTGAATATAACGATTAAATTAACTAATTTTCTCTAAATCCCATCAGAAGAGCCCCCTTTCCTGTGATCTACTAATGTATGTAAACTGGAATCAGTTTCGAGGATACTATAAACGGATGAAATCTTTTGGTCCACATCTAACTGATGCCCGAAGTGGTAGAGTCCGTCGATATATACTTTTGGGAACTCCGCCTCATATAAGACATTGTTTGTATTGATATCGTAGTAGAGTCTGGAGGTGTCCGTCGCCTCCTTTAATGAATAACATTTCCACAGCGTTTGATATATGACTTGAGAAACGGATGACATTATTCTCGTCCCTCCAATCCCTCCGATCGCAAGCTTTGTCTTTCCGTTTCTATCAATTATGATTGAGGGGGCCATAGAAGAGAGGGGGCGTTTCCCACCCGCCACTCCATTTGGTGATCCACTGACGCTATCAGTTGTAAAGTCTTTCATTTCATTGTTGAGAATAATTCCCGTCGTTTGGGATATCCGTTTCGAACCGAAAATGGAATTAATACTAGAAGTGACAGAAACGGTGTCGCCATTCGGTGCAATCACTGATATATGACCCGTTCCCTCGTCATTCATTTTCAATGCACTCAATCCGTAATACTCTATGGGCTGAGCTTTTTCTTGGATTTTCTGTTGGATTGACTGCGCGTATGTGCGGGAAGTCATATCTGCGACAATTGGTGTGTTGTCTGCAAAGTCTGGATCTCCTAATTGTAATCGTTTTGCGAACGCAAACTTCATGGACTCAATAAACCGATGGAAAGACAGTATTCTTTCATTGATATCAACGTTTTGACTGCACGTCATATTAAAGCCGTCCAATATATTGAGTAAATACGCCACAACTGCACCACTTGCCGGAGGCGGAGCTGTTAGTAAAGTGTATTCCCCGTTAAGAATGGAAACATTGAGCGCTGGTCTGACTTTAACGGTATAACTATTCAAGTCTTCGATTGTCATAACTCCTCCCAAACTTGTGATATCTTGAATCAAGTCATTAGCAATGGATCCGTTGTAGAAGTCTTCGGGATCCACAGAAATTCTCTGCAAAGTTTGGGCTAATTTGGGTCTTTTGATCACTTCTCCCACTTTATAGAGTTGACCGGTTGAGTTGTTCACAAATATCTCTTTGAGGGAATCTTCGCTCAGAATTTGCTTCTGTGACTCCAATAATATATTCTCCAGATATTGATTGACAACAATCCCATTGTTAGCCAATTGTATTGAAGGCTCAACAAGTGATGACCAGTTGAGTCGACCAAATCTCTGGTGGGCCAAAATCATTCCTTTTAACTGTCCTGGCACTGCTATGGATGGACCATCTGAACCCATTTCCAATAAATTACTTCAGATATATTATTGAATTAATACAAGAATACTACCTTGTTCCAAAAGAGAGATATTATTTTTGAAAAGATCTATATTTAGGCTTTTAGGAGCAGTTTCGCGACCGTCTATTACTTGAGTCGACTGATTAGTCCTTTAATAAAATGATTTCCAATTATAATCATTTAATAATACATTTGTGACTACAAACCGATTGTAGAAAATCATGAAAAATCCTCCGCCGATACCAGAACTGTGAGGGTTTGCTATTTCATCGCAGAAGAGCATAGCTATGGCCGAATCCACTGCAGAACCATTTCGAGACAGCACCTGATCATAAGAATTATTAATAAATGATTGTTATTTGAATCTTGGTTACATCTTTGCCGATTTGAGCGCAGGGCTCGCCATCGACAACAATGGCTGATGTCTTGAAGACTGATTCTTCTGCATTGGAGACAATGAAAGCTCCCCTCAAATATTCATTCCTTTTTTCTCTAAGTTTAGGTAAACCGAGGATTAAAGTGACGGAAAACGCAGCGATTACGACGAGTAAAGCAATGCTCACTAAAATACACTGTTTTTTAGTGAAATGAGTTCTGGAAAGCAATTCATTTTAATTATTACAAATTAAACAAATCTTTTCTCAAAATTACGATCAATTGAAATATGTTTGGATTGAGAATAACTCACTTCGGGACTGAATCTATAAGAGTATACTTATATGAAACACTTCCATATCTTTTACTGGAAGTCTTTTCTTCCTCAAACTCTTGGCGAAGAAGTTTAGATTTTTCACTCATTTTTTATTTGTAATGAAATAACAATTAAACGGAATTTGCTTTAATCTTAAACCAAGTGAAGAGCTATTGAAATGACGCCTATTTGACGAGTTATGACGATATATGCACTGATTTGTACTCTTATCTCTTAATAACAATTGATTTCAATTATTCTCTGATCATTTCAATCGAATAATGTGTCCGATCCTTGATTTGATTCAGAGATAACTAACCACTAAATACCAGCTATTCATGAGTACAACAAACAAACATTTATTATCAGAGCTTCAGTTGAAATGCAATCAAATCAAACAGAGAATATGAGCAAGCCACATTGATGAATCAATCGTTTGCATTATGATATATTTGAACTAGCATATTTTATGACTGAGTGACTGTGATTACGATAAGTGTATGAATTAAGACAATCTTCTAAATAAATTGCTTTTAAAATCAATTGAATTATTTAACGAAATATTCTTTTGTTTCTCTTAGGAGCAGATAAACGAACAATAATTTTGTTAAGAATATCCCTAATTTGAGTCAATTCACTTCTAATCAATTGTTTAATGAGTAAATAAGGATAAGATTGATAAGCAAGCTCTGTCACTCTTTGATAGCTAGGAGTCAAACAAGTTTCAAATCAGTCGTGAATCCAATGAAATGTCAGAGAATTTGTTGAACTTTTCATTAAATTGAGACAAAACTATGTCTTTCACTAATGTGTTCACAGATATATAAAACAATTTTAGCCCAACTATGTCTAGAATATGACACTCCTATTAATTTTATTGGTAAGCAAATTATTATTTGAATCATCTATTTCATATTCACAAACTAATTTACTCAAAGCTCTAAATCACAAGGTCAAATTAATGTTAATGAGTAATCTTAACTTTCCTTGTAAAACAATTATTGTGATCAGTAGTGATGGCCAAGGTACCTTATATCAAATTCTACTTTATCAGTTTATTAGCCATATTCTGTACAGAAATGTATCCTTTCTTGACTACATTGAATGTATGCGTTGAGGTTCTTAAGGAAGTCCACACTTTCTGGTGAATTGGCTATAATTTGAGACTCATTCACATTGAAGACTGTGTAAAATCATGTCATTTGCGTTGTGAGCAATTGTTTGAACGATATAATTGAGTGAACAATCAAGTTTGTTTAGCACATTGCTCATTTACTGTACTATTTTTACGGTATATTAGATTGTTAGCAATCATAATTTGAATACTAAAATTTTGCACATGATAAATGTTGTGCTTAAGTCTATGCAGTTCTCTTGTAATCATAATATGATACAGACTCTAAATTTTACTCTAAATCTAATGAATTTTTTGGAGTAAGGTAAATTGTACTGGAAACCTCAAGGGACCCCACCCTGTGGGCACTTCCCCACTTTTTGAACGTGGTTCTAATATTGCGACTCCCCCTCATTAAGTGCAATGTTAAACTGAGTCATTGAATTTGTGAGTAAATATTTTCACCCCTTTTAAATGTACGATAAAATC
>JAQIWF010000681.1:0-16447 GCA_034694965.1 Ceratozetes gracilis
TCCGTGCAGACAAAATCTGTCTCTTAATGAGAGTTTCTCTTATTGAGTGGGCTTTTATCTGGAGGTCTAACTGTATACGTTAAAACTTAACAAAATTGAATCATGCCATTAATTTTAATCATGAATTTTTGATACATCAAACAAGGAAATATTTACAAGGAGATATTGCATTGATGTTTTCTAACAAATATAGAAACGTATTTGTCCAAATGAGACTAGATTACATATATTTAGCACGAGTCAACTGAATGAGTGTTAACCTCAATACTATTGAGTCAATTACTGTAAATATTTAAATAATTTTGGATTAATTTATAGAAAATCCTTTGAATGAATTAAATTCGACAAAAAATATGAAGAAGTCTTTGAGAGGCAAACAATTATTTCTGGGAAAATATGTTCACAACTTTGTGTTCGACACCACTGAAGATGAGTTGGAAGAGTTGAGTGCAGAAGAAAAGCCAGTTTTTTACTCATGTCTTGAAGTTGAGTGCGAGGCGGGAGGGCTCTGCATATTAGATGAAACTCATTCCGATAAGAGAATCAGATGCAGATGTCCTCTGGGAAGGGGAGGATTCTTCTGTGAAAAACGTTAGTTTTGATCATCACTTTAGTGATTCCTAAATAATTCAAAACCATTTAATTTGTCTTTCAATTGTGGACAGCCGTCGAAATTCGGTTTCCCCGGTTTAGAGGAACCTCTTATTTAGCGCTTCCAACTCTTAGAGACGCTCACAGATCGATGCAAATCAACATTGAGTTTAGACCCGAACATTACAACGGAGTTCTGCTCTACAGTGGGGAACAACAGACTTTAGAGGGAGACTTCATTGCTCTCGTCATCAATCAAGGATTTGCCGAATTCAGGTCTCAATTGAACCACATTTTCTTCTTTTACTCTCATTTAATATTTACTCTTGTTCATCTTTCTGAGCAAGGCCATTTATCCCGTTTTTTGAATGGGTATCTTTGGGATTATTTTAGCCTATTTTACCCTAATCTCAATTTAAGCACAAAAGTTAAGAAAATATCTTATTATTTATTTAATATTTTGTTTTAGAAGATTAATCTTTCAAATACTGACCAATCATTAGTTAACCACTCCTTCGATAATGAGAAAAACCAATTCATTTATATAGATTGGCTGAGATGGGGAGGGGTTTAAATTGTGTCTTATTCATTTATAATATGATTTGAAAAATATAGGATAAATATCATGTATCGAATAAATCGGGGGGTTTTTACCTCTTAATGTGCTTTGACTATAGCTGTGTATAAATGGCTAATAAGCTATTCTTTCAATATTTTTGTGTTCTTTCGGTTAAATATGAATAAAGAGGTTTAGGTTTAGGAGAGTTGGCTTTAATTCAATCAAATATTGATCTATAGATTCGACTGTGGAATGGGTTACGGAGTGATCAGAAGCGATATGCCTGTTATACTCAATTCGTGGAATACATTAACGATATATAGGGACGGGTGGACTGCATGGATGCAATTGAATCAAGGACAACAAATTTCTGGGCAATCCAAAGGCCTTTTCTCGAGAATAACTTTTCGATTGGAAACCTTTTTAGGCGGTTCCCCTAATATCACACAAATAGCTAAAAGAGTTCATTCAAACACTGGTTTTGTTGGATGTGTTCGTGCGCTGCAAATAAATGATAGAACTTATGATTTTCGCTCAGACAATAGGGGAGATACCATCGATGGCGTTGATATCGGTTCGCATCAATATTTCAATGCTTACAAACATTTTTGTTAAATACAAGATATTCAACAAATAAATTACTTTTCATAGAAATGTGCAGTTCTGATGTGTGCAGTAAAGTGTCCTGCCTCAACGATGGACAGTGCGTCGCAGTCTCCCCCGATAGAGGCATTTGCTTATGTCCTTTGGGTTAGAATTGTTCACTTGTTTACACCAATAATCCAATTATTACCCCTACAGGATATGCCGGCGATTATTGTGAAATAGGTTCGTCCCTCTTATCAATGATTCTAATTATCATTTTAATTTTTTTTTCTTGTTTTGTTTGAGCAGTTTTGCAAATTTAACCAGATTAAACCAAATTAAATTAACAATTTAAATGAAAAATCGATGTTTGAATAAAGATTTTTTATATTTTCTTAGAAACCGATTTTACGACGCCTTCGTTTAACGGGTCATCATATCTACAATTTCCAGGACTCGGAAGGAGTTTTCTATCGTTTATTGAAGTGAAAATAGTATTGAAGCCGCGCTCAGCCGATGGTATTTTTCTCTATAATGGTAACAGAATGGACGGGACGGGAGATTTTATATCATTAAACCTCGTCTATGGATTTGTGGAGTTTCGGTTTGACTTGGGGTCCGGACCCGCAGTCATTAGGTTTGTTATGCAAAATAATAAGACAACTCTTTATTATAAATGTAATGTTTGTGACATTTAAACCCATAGAAGTCGACTTCCCCTCTCAATCAATGAATGGCATACAGTTGTGATTTCACGCACCGGAAGACAAGGAATGTTAAGAGTCGACGATCAGACACCTGTCATATCACACTCTTCAGGAGCCTTCTCTCAGTTATCACTTTCATTAAATCTATTCATTGGAGGCGTTCCGGACTTTAAAGATGTTCAGCGAAACGCTTTCGCCGCTAATTTATTCACCGGTTGTATCCAAACAGTGTTTGTTAACAATCGAGCGCTTATGCTATTAGAAGAAGCCCTTTCCGGTGTCAATGTTGTGGACTGTCCTCACCCTTGCAATAGAGAACCTTGTTTAAAAGGGGGACGTTGTGAGCCCCGACTCGATCAATACATCTGTCGCTGTCCCCTAAAGACTTTTGGCACAAATTGTGAAAAAGGTATGTCTTCTCATTGTATGGCATTTATAGTGAATGGAGTCAATCATAATTCAAGAGAGACTTTCGAGCGCTTCAAAGGCTTTATTCAGTATTGCATTCATTGATCCCTCAAATCATTATATTTATCGAAATACGAATCACAGATATATTGATATTTTCCAAAACCACAATTCAAAGCACTCTTTTGTCACAATAACAGACAAAAATATAGGCAGACCTGCATTTTGGCTCATATTTATGACCAAAAGTTTATTTAACTTGATTCAAATTGTTGTTTACACATTCTCTAAAAATCTATCTTGATAAATTAGCGCAAATAGTGCTTTCAAACATCAATTTATTAATCAATTGCTTTAGTGATCACATTATACAGTGTAGACACAAAAGTAGTACTTAAAAGTCTAATGATTGAATGATCCTTAATTAGATGAAGTCATGAAAATTACAAAAAATTAGCTAGCCATCTTTTTTTATTAATAAATCTGAAAACTTTAGAAAAAACTATAATCAACTGAAAGACTATTCTTTTGACTAAACCCCTCCTTGAGGTTGAATAACTTGGGTAACCCTGGATTAGGTTCTAAACTAAAATCACAAATGAGTTGTTTGTCGACTATCCCCTAATGCTTGTCTGCACTCAAATGCTTTTTCATTCAAATTCTACTCTCAAATAAAAAATAACCGTAAAAAGGATGTGCAAACTTGAGGGAACACATAGGGAGTAGTTTCCAAACCATAATACAAAGTCTACTTTATTTTGAAAACCTTTTTAAAATTATTGATTTTTAAGGAATTTAAAATGATTAAGAATATTCTCTGTTTTTGCAATTATAATAATTAGCGTATGTCTTAGTAAATCTCCCATTTTTACAGCTTAGCTCACAATTAATATTCGAGAGGTTTAGTTATACATGAGTTATAAATGTATAATTTAATGGTTAAGTTTATTGCGTAAAATAACCAACAAAGCAAGTATTAACATCACCAAGATTCACAAAGATGTATACTCAATTATTAGAGATGAGGGGAACTTTTGACGTCAATATTTTGGTCTAAAATTTTGTTTTACTAAAATTAGGAAATAAGACTCAGAAGATTTTCTAGAAATCTTCACCCTTGGTGATTCATATTTTTTCACACATCAGAGAATATTCAAATAAATTAGAGTTAAACTTAAGATTTTTTAGCCAATCTTTTTCAGTAATTATTATAAATAATTCAAATATTTGTCTTTTGCTGTGTTTCCATAAGAGCTTCAAAAATACTCATCCAATGTATTTGAGAGTATAGACCAAAAAGTGGATTCGTTATAAAAAATTGCCCGTTTGGTCAAAGTTGCTTAGAAATTATCTCTAAACACTTCTTAAATGATATCTAGAAGTTAAAATAATACTGCATTAAATATAATTTTTTCTCAAATAAATTATAAACTTAATATAATCGGTTTAACTACAATTTCATATAATATAAACTCCGGGGATAACAATGACTCCTTAGGGTTCAAAAATTTGTAAGGCACCTCCCTCCCCCGATTTTACCTTCCCTAAGATCATCTGATCTTGGTCATCTCAGTAAGAGAAATTAACTTGTTCTACTTTGGATATTAACTGACAGGTATTGATGAACTCAACTCCAGTCCTATGTTTTACGGCAACAGTTATTTTGAATTCGATGACCAAAATATTATGAAAAGAATCAGAGGATTGAAAACAAGTATTGATTTGAGATTACGTGCCTTTAGGTGAGTCACTCATGTGATCACTCTTTTCTTAAGTAACCTAAAAAACTATGTAATTGTAAAGTCCTGAAGGAGTGATATTATGGACGGGGAGAAGAGATTCAAATGATTTCAGTGACTGGTTCTCTCTCGGACTCATTGGCGGACACTTAGCATTGGCTTATGATTTGGGTTAATATCACTTCTATTCTATATAATTAAGTTATAATTAATTCACTTATTTTGGGAATAAGGCTCTGGAGAAGTGGAAATTGTGTACAACTGGACGCGTATTGATGACGGGTTGTGGCATACTATTGAAGTGCATCGCTATAAAAGAGAAACTTCTATTATAGTGGACCATAATATTGCCTATAAAGGAAAATCACCAGGATTCAAAATTCAATTAAATACAAAAAGCAATCTATTCTTAGGTATTAAATATTTGAAATACTAATAAATATTAAAATTATTGAAATGCTGTTCAGGAGGTTTAGAGGACACACCCATTCAAACGCATAGCAAATTCAAGAGAGGTTTCATCGGTTGTGTATCACATCTAACTCTGGCCACTGATTATCACATAAAGCCTATGACACAAGCGATTAGAGGTATAAATATCCGATCGTGTATTTAGTTGTGGTAGACCTGACTGAGTGGACGACCACAAGTGACCACTACCTCAACCAAACATCTATCGCAATAAACGACTGATAATTAGAGATTTGAGAGAACTGTCGGCAAATCTAAACTGTGATAAACCATAATATAGTTTGAAGTCATTGTAAATAATTCTTTATATCTATTCATCGATTCAATCGTCGATTTATTTAAGTTTTTTCAATATTTTCAGACATTTGTCGTTGAGTTCTACTGAACGCAAAACTAATACACAATCAGTTCTTAAACTAAAATCATTTTATAGGAAAATAAGACATTTATGAACTTCAAAAAGAATATCACTTTGAGAACACCAATTACTGACCAGCACTGGGAGGCTGTCCTAACATATTCTGATATTCTGAGGAAACAAATGAAGTTTTGACAAAAGCTTATGATATATACAGCAAACTGTGTGCCTCTCGATTTCGCAAAGCATTTTTGAGAAACTATTTAGTTTTGATTTAAAAACTTGTGATTTATTAGATTGTGAAACATTGATATCATTCTAACATTAATTCATATTATTTTTATTGGAAGTGAGTCTCAACTCGTTATCCAATTAAATGTGATATTCAGTAGATTTTAGGTCTAATGTACAGAATGTCTATTCAATCGTAAATGTAATTAATTTTCATTTTTTTAGTCAATATTCAAATGAGACAAAACATAACATTTAATAAAACAATAATAAAGTCTTTACGACTGTAAGTGTGAAACAAAATAATTGTTAAATCAATTGGGGTTTCCTTCAGACCTTTCCAATTAAGCACTTCTCCACTGTTCTGTCGTTTGGTGTTTTGCACTTCTTATAGACAGACAAACAGGTCGGACATATCAAACGCTGCAATATTATGTACTCAAACAAAAGTATAATCAAATTTATTCTAAAATTTAACACAAACTTATCATTTCCATGTAATAACGGTAAATGTGCAAGATATTCAATACCTCGATTCAATCTTTGAGATTAATTCACTGAAATCACACATAAATCTTAAAAATTAGAATATAAGTAACTCTTGAATTAAGCAAAATTGTATGGAAGACCTAGCTTACACTGCCCCATTCAATTCTCACACAAGTTGAACTACCAATTTCGAGAGCAGTTGAATAACCTTGCGCATTTATCAATTCTGGGTTTAATTTGAGGGCAATAAAAATTAATGAAACTAAAGTCACAAAAATTTGTGCAGTATTTATAACAAAGTAGATTCAATAAAATTCATAATCAAATTAAAAACTTTTAATTATTTTCTAAAATCTCTTTCCAAATGCTATCATTTAATATTCAATCCACGGAAAGATTCTTATCTAGTATTTCTCTCCAAGATTTAAAGTTTTCTTGTCCACAGAAAGCCTAAACTTATTGCTATTAATTAAATAGTGACGTATTAAACAATTTTGATAATTTCAGTTAAATCAACAAGAATAATGTGCACTGAGCTGTGCTATTATAGCAGTGCTATGATAGCACTGCTTTGTATAACATTTACTTTATAAGTCAAGTCTACAGAAGGATTCTTAAACCAAAAGTCATGAAAATCTCAGGACTGGATCTCATGACAATCATGTCAAAGTCAAAGTCTAGTCTACCGAAAGAAATCTGACAAAACTTCCCAAGTGACAACTTTCCATGGAGTTCCGTTTTGCTTACAGATTACTAAACTTTACAAATATACTGTCAAATCATATTTTATAAATAATTTTAGGTGATATGTATAAGTTATGTAACTCAAACTTCAGGAGGTGAGGAATTTACAGATTCTGAACCTAATTCGGAATTATTATTGCTTGATGCATTTTACAACAGTTTACGTACTAAATGAATGCAATGCAGACGTAATTCAATGCGTGTGTAGCAGACGGTGTTAGACACGCGGTCTGAATATCTTGATTTGTTGAGTTAGTTTGACCAAGATTAGTTTGATTAGTTTGGCATATTTTACACAACAAAAATGTTGGCCGAACCCAAAAGGAAGACCGTTTGGTCGCTGAACCCGAGAGGGAAATATTGGTCCGAAGGTATCAATCGATTGCTTTTTGTTTTTTAATTTCTGCTAAAATTGAATGTGATTTCAGATAAGACAAAAATAGGCCAAAAACTACTCGAATCCATGGGTTGGAGGGAAGGACTCGGTTTAGGTAAACATAATAACGGCACTAAAGATCACATCAAAGTTCATATAAATTCAGACAATAAGGGTATTCACTATATTTGCCTCTCAATAGACACTCATTTGATTTGTTAAGGTTTGGGATATAAGCCCTCAGCCGATACCGTATGGGTCGACAAAAACACTGATTACGAACAACTTTTAGCAGATTTAGCCATTTATCACAATTCCTCCACTCAAGAGTCCGGACAAAGTGGTGGTGTGCGACCAAAAGTGTCAAACTTAGAGGAAAAATCCAAAAAACTTAGAAATAGACTCCAGTAAGTGATGGCTAATAATTAGCATTCAATAAATTTGTCTCTTTTTTCAGTTATAGTAAACTAATTAAAGCAAAGAATTTAAGCCAATGCTCTCAAAAGGATTTGAATTCAATTTTTCCCAAAAGACACCAAAATTGTGACCAAATTAATGGACAAATGTATGAAAAAAGTTGCGTTAAAGAGATTAAGAGCTCCGACACCACATTCGAGAGCAACACAAATATGAACGACTATTTCAAGTCTAAAATGGATAAATTGAAACTGAAATCTAAATTAAATAAAATGAATGTCACAAACATTGATGCAAATGGAAGTGAGAAGAAAGAGATGACTAATGAGGACACCTCTCAAGACATTTCCAAAAGCAAAAAACGTAAATCACATGAATTGAGTGAAAACTCTGATAATTCAATATTTGAAACAAATAGTGATTTCAATGGCAGTCATAAGAAACAAAAGAAGTCGAAGAAGAAAAGCAAACGGAATAATGAGGAAGAAATACAACAAAACTCAGAATCTGTGGACAGTCTTTTGAACGAAGAACTCGAATGTCAATCCACTGAACAAACCATCGAAAAAGTGAAGAGAAATAAAAAAGATAAACCAAAGAGAGATTCCCAAGAAGTTGAAGAAACAGATTCTCAATCATCCAATGATTGTCTTAAGAAATGCAATAAATTGAGTGCCGGAGAGAAATATGGGATTAAAGTGCCAAAGGGTTACAACAGAAACAACACGTCTGTAACCGAATCTCTTAGGAATTATCCCAAAATATGTGCCGCCATTGAAAGGGATGAGGCTTTGAGAACAACCAATTTGATGACTTTAAAGGGATACGGATGTTATCCTTAACATTAATTTATCTTTAGTTGTAATTTCGTTCAATTAAAGCAAATTAAATGAATTTAAAATATTTTACATTTATTTATAAATTCAGAATAATTTTATACATTTTGAATGTAATTCTAAGACAGTGTTAACATTGAAGACAAGGGATAATCAAAACAAATAATTTTATTTAAGAATCTGATTGTTTGTATCCATGAGAGGGAAAACCGTCGATAAACTAAAAACAGAAAAATTTAAAATTTCGATACAATTATCTATTATTTGGTAATTAAGAGAAGAGTTATTTTGGCCTCAAATGTGAATCAAAGTATTGTAGATATAGTTGTGATGGACTTAAGTCTTATTATACAAACATATTATATACAGTTGAGAGACATAACTATTAATATATCGTTTAATAGCATTGAATATATGAATGTTAACCACAATCAGAGCCAACAGTGATGTCAACCAAACACTTCCTGTGAAGCGTAGACCACATAAAGGAAGCCGTCCTCGTCCTCAACACAATCAATATTAATAGGAGTAATGGTTATATCAATGGTATACCCGTTCGCGTTCATAGATCTCTCCCAAAGTGGTGGAGACGGCAGCGATTGAGCGCTGGTTTATCAACAAAAAGAACGCCTGATTTGGATGTAATTGGAGGCGACGTCTAAACAAAGGAGATATAAGTCATAACTCAAGACATAAGAGACAAACCGAATAATTTTGATCAGTTCCCCGATAGACACGTGATCGGGGACTAAGAACTTAGTTCTGTCCAGAAGTGGTAACTGTTTCTCTCCGTGAAAGCGTTCGATCACTACTGGTATCTGTCAAACAAGACATTGAGATAATGGTTACGACAATACATCCATACTTTGTTTGGGTGAAGATTTCTTATCTCTTCGACGTCTTGTTTGCGTTGCGCTAAAACACAACAAAATGTCAGTTAATTGAAACACATTTCGAGTCTTTGTTTCTCTTTGTTTACAATAAGATAATGTAAACAAAGAAGTGATTACCAAAAGAACGTCTTTGTTTGAAAGACTTGTTGTTCTGTTGAGCCATTCCTCCCGATTGTGTCCAATGAATGTAATGGTAATCAAGAGTTAAATCAAATAATGAAATCAAATTAAATGAAAACAAGTATTAAGTGATTGAAAGAGTGTTTATAAGTGCGACACAAACCACTCAACTGTAGGCCAAACCCAATCACAGCTGCTTTCATAGCATAACATCATATTATGATATGTGCGTCACAATAGAGAAGTCCTACTCATGAGTGGCGCCACTCTTTGGCACCAAAGACAGGGTTCTGTTGCTGTGATGAGTGTTGAGGCGAATCCGTGCAGTGATATGCAAACAGACATTTTCACTATTTATAAGCGGTTTTTGGTACTTGAATTGAATAATTATCAAAATGAACTAGATTAACCACCAATATTCAACTATTTGAGTCTCTAACTGAGACCCTCAATACAATCAACAATTGATTAATCATTAATTGTGCCAACGTTTTGGCCATTTGACTAAATTGCGTCATCAGCACATCCTTGTCTAAGACCAGGACAAGTTTTGTTCGATGAGTGACCGGATTGAGTGCCAACACAACACTAATCGTAATATTAGTTTACATACAAAGTGTCGGAATTTGTTTATAAGTTTTAAAATACATTTAAAAAGTGTTTTCACAGACAAAGACTACTCTATGAGAGTCTATCCCTCTATCCCTCTATACATCAATTATGTCTCAATCATGTCTTGACAATGAATTGACCAAGTTTGTTTGTCATATTATGCAAAATCAATACGAATTGGACTAATAAGAGCTCTAATTGATTGCAAGAATGTTAGAGAAAAAGGGCATAAGTCCTGTTCAGTGCCAAACAGCGACCAATAGTTGCGGAGGCGGTGCTGCTTCTGGCGGTGCAACTGTTGGCAACACTTCACAAACGTCTATCGCCGACAATAGCAATGGCTTAGAGCCTAATGTTTCGTCACAAACGAGAACCAGTGGTTCAAACGGGTCTAACCTAACAACCAGTGCTTCCATTAATAGCACCAGTAGTGGACCCAACACTCCCACCGAAAAAATGGGTGCTTTGAGTGCTACACAAGATTTCGTTGTAATCAAAAGTGAAGACCAAAAGTCTGTTCCCACCAATCATTGCGACTCCAAAACCAATGAAACGAATGTTATTTCCAATCAAATGACAAATAATAATATTATTGACTCTAAACCTAATATTTGTGGCAATAATAGACCCAATAATGCCATCAATAATGCAATTAATAGCAATAATAACCTCAAATGCAGAGATAGTGCGATGTCTTGTCCACCCAATGGACCCCTCAATGGTATTCGTGCCAACAGTACCTCTCCTATGAATATTCTGAGTGAAGGTAAGAGTTATCTAATTGAACACAAATTCACACAAAATATCACTTTTTCTCACATTTCAAATGAATGTTAAATTCTTAGGATTGCATCAAATTTCTTATCGCAAATCAATTAATTAGTTGCAAGAGTTTCTCAATTAATGCCACTATTTTTGTTCATTCATTTAAAACAATCAAATAATTTGCTATTTCTGTCAATTCGTTGACTGATTTCAAAAACTTTTCTTTAAGCTATGATTTGCAAAATGAATCCAATTATTAATAAATTTATATTAAATTGTTATTCGATTGAATTTTGACATTTTGGCCACTAAAATGACCAGTGACAGTCACTGACAGCCATATTGAACTTGGACAACTCTTTAATTGAAGACAAATATTTGAATAAATAATTTTATGGATTTGTTTCATTGGTTTCAATAGAAAAGTTGTGTTAATGTTGTGTTAATTGCGGTTAAATTATGAATAAATGTGTGGTTTAATTGAGAGCTGACTAATGAGGTATAGAGTGATGTAATGAAGTAAAAGACTGAGCTTTTCATTTATGGATCTCTTCTCATCACTTGAGACCTGCCTTGAATTCTAGACACTTGAGTAATGACCTTGCTCTGCTCAATATTAACAGCATTGCATTATAATGTGTGGCTAAGGCCTATGCTCTCTATGCACAACAATTTGAGAGGTGACCCCCTCTTAACGATATTGGGGATCGGAGTCATCGAAAAGAGCGAACAGAGAGTCACAAATTTAAAACAGAAGAAGCTTTCAAAATAATGCTATGCTTTCCTCCCTATGCCTCTCATGGACTGGTTTTCAACACATTGCTCCCTTTGAGCATTTCTGTGCTATTTTGAACCCACAGTATATGCAATGCTCTGCAGATTCTTCTCTATATTGTCTCAAATACACACAAAACAAGTTTTTATTAACTTTTGAAACTTAAATCACTTTTCTCTCAAAGAATACAATTTTCATTCAAATAAAAGATTAAATTTTAAATATTTATAAAACGTTTAATAAGAATATTCTGTTCTTTACTCCGATTATAATGTTATGAATAATGAGTTAAAAGTTTTACTTAAAACTATTGAATTAAAAACCGAATAAATATTTTTATGATCTAAAAATGCAATTAAAGTATGAGTAATATATAAACTTTGTTTTGTGACCAACAGATAAAGTGTCGGTTTATCCTGAGCTGGCAATGCCAGTGCCCACTGGCAACTTCTCAATGACAGGTAACCCAATCTTTGACCAACTCTTGTCTTATAGTTTGACCCTCTATAGGTGATGTTCCACCACTTCCTCTGATACCACAATCAATGAATATGATGCGCATAAGAGGACCCTCAGCACAGGGGCCACAAATGGCTAATCACATGCCTGGCGCTCATCCGCACAATAATTCCCATTTGGCTAACACTATGTCTGGACAAAAGTCTTCGGCAACAATGGATTCACAATATATGCAACAACAGAGTCAGATATTTGTGTTCACCACAAGACTGGCCAATAAGGCTGCGGAAGCCGTCGACACTCAGACGTTCTCTTCAATCATTGACTATCACTGTTCTAATCCCGAAACCAAAAGACTTTTAGAGAAATATCCACTAAAACCACAATTAAATCGAACGAATTCTTCTGCCGTTTGGCTCAACAGTTTGGCTCAAAGACAAGGCGCCAGAGGTATGAAAGCAATGCATCCCTCGGTTCTCAAGAACTCGTTCGGACAACCACGAGGACAAATGCCACCCTCTTGTGTCGTCTCGTGTAATATGCATAACAATTCAGGGCTACCTTCAGGTCCCGGGCCTGGAGGAGGTGTTCAAAATAATTGGTCAAACAATGGAAATATGTGTTCTAATCCTAACGCCAGTCCCAACTGGTCGTCACCACAACAACCATTTGCTCAAAATCCATATGAAATAACTTCAAATCAGAAATTCATGAACCCTGGAATAGGTCCAAATGGACCCCTTAACAGGCCCTGTGCGCCCTTTCCTTCAAATAACCTACAAAACAATCCTCAGATGTTTAATCCTGGGTCTGGAATACCGTCACAATTATCTGGTAATTGAATTGATTGGAAATTTTGATTTATTTCATTGATTTGAATGTTTAGGTTCTGAAACACCGGATGAAAACCTAACGCCTCAACAGAAACAGCACAGAGAGAAACAGTTGGCAATACTTCGGAAAATGCAACAACAGTTGTGTCCAGAGATGATGGACTCACCACCGATGGGTCACATGATTCGACTGCCAGCACCCAATCAGTCTTTAAATCCCGAATTTATGGATCAAAGTCTGTGTCAGAATAATATGTGTTCACTATCAGAGTCCGACCATTTGGGTGGGAGTGACCCCAATCTGAACAACTGTATGACTCCGTCCGGAATGATGTCGACTCAAAGCACGTCTCCATATCCATCAGTTGCACCCAATTCTGGAAATGATTGGTCGAAAACCAATTTTGTTGACGACAGACGTCGTAAATCGCAGAACTGTGGACAGGGAGGGGGTCTTAACAATATGTGTAATTCAAATTCAGTGCCAATATCACATCCATCGCCTCTTTCTCAGCCCTCATCGGCCCTAAACAGTCCGAACCCATGCATATCACAAAGTCCTGGCAGTCGTATTCCTCCTCCGCCTTATAACCCGGGCATTCGTCCGCACTCGAGTCCACACCCGTCATCTCCAGCCACTGGATCTCTTCCACTGCCATCACCGCGAATGCAATCGCCAGCCGACGCTTCGCGACAATTCAATTCTGGAGGCCGTATGCCTCACACCAGTCCCAGTCCGGCCACTCCTTCAGCTGATAGCAATAGTAGTATTCCGGGAACGGGAGTACATTCGCCCAAATCATTGCCGGCGTCGTCCTCACAAACATCGATACCTTCCTCTACCTCTTCAACAGTCGTACAAAATAATAGTCGGACACAAACCTCGACTAACGTAACGAATATGAGGGCCACCACTCCGTCCGGTATCGCTCCTCTTAGTTCGAGCCCTTCTAATGTGAAAAAACTGCCAAATCTTATAAACCAAACCCCAAAAGGTATGACAGACTGTGGCTCTGACTTATTGTTGAATCCGTTGTCAAACTCTGGATCCGACCATAAGCCTCATCCAAACGATATGTCAATCCTGGGGCCGACCCTCTCCAACAGTTGTTCGTCTCCTTTCAACTGTAAAGAACCGGCTCTAATGCCTGTTCCGTCTCCACAACAAATTCAATATGCATTGAATGAGTACCAAGGACAGGAACTTATTATTCAAAAACAGCCCAACACCAGCTTACGGGACACTGACCTCATATCTCCTGCTCCCGACCTCGACCTCGGGTACAGTTCTGAGTTCGGCAATAATTGTCATCCCTTCGGGTCGAATGAGAGGTTTCCTATCGTGGATAACATGAATCCCAGATTCACAACAAATCCACAGAACCCTAATATGGGGGGCAATCACTTCGAGCACAACCAAAGGTTTATGACTCCCGACAATAACCAAAGATTTGTTGGTCCGGTGTTTGACGGCCCTAACCCTCGAATACCGAATCATGAAAACCAGTTCAGAGCACAAAACATGTTGTGTATGCCTTACCCACAAATGGACAACAATATGATGCGTTTCAACTCCCCCTGTGATAACCCAATGGGTCCCCGACTTAGACCTAATCATCCCAATGATATGGTGCCCCGATTTGCAACTCATCCCAACGATAACATTCAACCCACACATCAGTTCAACCCCTCAACGATGTCTCCGATGAGTGGCGAACAAATGAATTTAATGCCATTTCCTTCAAACCCGGGCACCGGATGTATGCCTAATGTTAATAATTTCAATCAACAGATGGAAAGCAGTGTTAGTTCTACACATCTCCAGAATCTGCAGAAAATGACCCCTCCCTTTGATATCGGACCACCGAATAAAGTGGACCAAATGATGATGTCTAACGGCCCCCTTCCGCACAACCATAATCCTAACAATCAGATGCTTTCGGGTCCGAACGGGTCAATGACTCCATCGATGGCATCACAAACACAACGAAATAATTTCGATCCCATCTCTTCGATGGCAGCGATGAGTGAAACAAATGTTAATAATTCGATGAATTCACAGAATATGATGTCCGGTCCCCCAATCAATATGTCTAATATGCAGGTCACAGCCAATGGTCCGCCTCCGGGCGCCCCAAATATGGTTAACTTTCACACATCCATGTCTTCAATGCAGGGAATGCATCAGAATATGACACCTGAAGGAAACGGAATGCAAAGTCCTTACGGAATGAGCCCTCAAATGAACCCTCAGATGAGTGGCGGACCCCAAACAGTCAATAATACATATGTGAACGCAACGATGTCTATACAACAGCTCAACATTCAAAACGTGTCGTCTCCTAATTATAACCACAATTTAGACCAAAATATGAATATCGGTCCCCAAACGATGTCCGGTCCCGTAATGAGTCCTCCATCAGGTGCTATGCAAATGATGCAACCAAACAGTTCGTCAAAAATGGGACCTAATTTTGGGCACCGAATTTCGGCACCAAATTCTGGTCCAAATTTTTCGGGATCGCAGATGAATAGCAGTCGAGGAATGAATCCAATGAATTTCGGTCCGAACCCACATATGATGCAAAGGTGTTCTGTCTATAACTCAGCCAACATTCAGATCAAAGCGGACGCCCCGAACACAATTCAATATCTTCCTCCGCGACAACAAAATCCTAATCTGTCGGCGCGTACACCGAGTCTGGACTTTCTTCAGCGGTGCGAACCTCCACTTACAAACCTGGGTAACAAACTGCCCACTCATAACCTGCAGTACTTTCCCAGTAATACCACAAATATGAACAGCACACAAAATATGTCTTTAGGGCCCCGAATGATGGGTCAAAACATGCCAATGGCAGCCGGACCGGGAAGACCAATGAATCCATCAATGGTTAGAGGAGCCAACCCTAATGTGGGTCTCGTGAGTGGGCAACAGTCGATGATGACTAGTGGAGACATGTTTGGTCGACCCACAGGTCCTAACAGTATGAACGGTCCTCCAAATGCTATGTTCGCTAATATGAAGCAATCAGGTGCTGGTCCGATGTCTCCGGGTCCTGAGACGGCACAACCTCTGCCACCATCATTGAGTCATTCATATGGCTACAAACAAAGTCCCTTCAATGCAGTTCCGGTGCCGTCAGACCCGAACTATGCAATACAGTTCCAGCACTTCCAGCAACAGTTGTACGCAACTAATACTAATCGGAGTAACCCTTCGGCTAATAATGGAAACAATCCTCGAATGCCTGCGAATAACTTTTACAACTCTACCAAATGACGGCTTAATTACAGCAATCAATTGGGAATCAATTAGCGAACAATCATTAAAGTGACGAATACTCACATAATTGTAAATACCGTAAACTACAAGTTATTAGGGGTCTCCTTATAAGTGATTTGGTTTTGAAGGGTCTCCTTATAACTCAGTTATAAGAACATAGCAACAGACCCGGCGGAATATTTCTCAATTGAGG
>JAQIWF010000682.1:0-16421 GCA_034694965.1 Ceratozetes gracilis
TGTTTATAAGTAAGTTGGATCGCTTAATGACAATTTAATAAAATAACTTTTACAGCTTCTAAACAAATCGCCGATTATAAAAAGGAGGAATTTATGCAAACGGCTGGTCAAGGAATTCAATCAAATGAAAGTATTCTCTTAGACACAATTGAGTTTTTAGTATTTATTACTCAATCACCAACGGGGAGTGGTACAACATCCTCCAAATCAAAAGCTCCTCAAGACATTAAAGAAAGAACGTCGCGAAGCCGTAGTGTTATTGAAATTAAAAATAAAGGTTAGATTATGTTTTAATAACTTTTCTAATAAATATATTCATTTAGATTATTCATGTGGTTACAGAGCAATCTACGTGGGTCACAAATATTATACAGGAAATTTTCATAAAATGCCCATAAGAGAAAATCCAGACCGTTCCAAATGGCATAAAATAACTGCAAATAGTTATGATCAGTATTATCAATTGGAAGGAACACGTGAACTATTTCAAAAAGTCAATGAATTTGTTCACGAAAAAGAATGCACAAATATAAAGAGAATTAGTATCTGCTATCCTGAACAAATATGTTCGAGTCGAAGTCATTTTTCAATTGAGGAACAAATATGTGGATTAGAAGATCTTGAAAGAATCAACGACTACTTAGTAACAGTTGGTCAAAATCTGACAGTAATTGATTCCCTCAACAAAGATTTGCCGTTATTTAATGGGGCTGAGGAAAGTGGAGGCAACGGTTTACCTATTTATATAGAATGGCATAAATCTCAAAATCATTTTAATTTCATCAAAAATATAACTGGTTATATTGGGAAAAAGTTTTTCTGTCCAACCTGCGGTGCTGGCCATCAATCACTTAAACACCGATGTGAATACGTTTGTTATGTTTGCGGAATCTACCCCAAGTGTAGTGGAGGTGAGCGAGTTTCATGCGAAGACTGTTTGAAAACTTTCGTCAATCAAACATGTTTCGCTAATCATATTGACTATGAAAAACCTGGAATTAAATGTCGAAATTTAAAGAAATGTGAAAACTGCATGTGTGAATATGTGGAAAATAAAAAGAAGAAACACGTTTGCGGTGAATACAAATGCAAACATTGCAACAAATTGTATACCGAATTCCCACACTATTGTATGCTCAAAACACTCAATAAGGATAAACTCATGAAAGAAGACGAAGTCAACAAAATTATTGTGACTTTTGATATCGAATCGACAATTGTTGAGGACAATTACGGAGACAGACACCTACCAAACCTATTAATCTCAGGTATTTTTATACTCAATAATTTTCATATCTATAATAATTATTTTATAGAAACCGTTTGTGATAACTGTTGGAACACCACAACTAAAGAAAAGACAGAAATTTGTGAAACCTGTCAAGAGTTTGTCCATGTATTTAAAGGCTACAAATGTGTCAAAGAATTCACAGACTATCTTTACAATGATTTGGCTAAAATCGCTGAAAAATATAAACTTCAAATATTTGTATTTGCCCACAACTCAAAAGGTTATGACGGCCACTTCATCGCTCAGGATATTTTCAAACGAGAATTTACCGATCCGCCAACAATTATACAACAAGGACTTAAACTACTGAAGATTGGTGTCAATAATGTCAACTTTATTGATTCTCTCAGTTTTTTTCAACAATCATTAGCGGCTCTTCCCAAGAGTTTTGGTTTTGAAAGTGTTGTGGAAAAAGGGTTTTTCCCTCATTTGTTTAACAAAACAGAAAACTGGGGATATATCGGTCGAATTCCTGACATTAAATATTTCGCTACTGAATTTATGTCAGATTCAAAAGCAAAAGAATGTATTAAATGGCACAGCGAATACGTTGGAGAGTATGTTATGGAGTCAGAGTTGATAAAATACTGCAAGAACGACGTTAAAATTCTCACAAAAGCTGTTATGGAGTTTAGAGAGTTGTTCAAGTCAGTTACTGAACTGGATCCTATAACGAGAAATTTTACTCTTGCATCTGTGGCAATGGAGCACTTCCGAAGTTCTGTGCTTTGCGACGATCAAATTGGCATAACTCCAATTAAAGGTTACATCAATCTCCGAAATAAATCAGAAAAATCTGATTTATGGCTCGATTTCATGGAATCTTCATCTGGAGTAAAAATTAACCGAGAATACAAAATTGGTCCATATTATGCTGATGGTTACGATAAAGAAAATAAAACAGTTTGTGAATTTTTTGGCTGCTTTTTCCATGGTTGTAAAGAAGAGCAATGCAATCAAAATAAAGACAGATACGAAAAGCGGCCAATATTGAACAATAAATCGTTAAACTGTGCTTCATGTGAGACAGAGCAAAGGGTAAATATTATTTATTTAAATTTTATATTAATTAATATATTTTTAGATTGAATACTACAACGAAAAAGGCTACACTCTAGTGTTTATTTGGGAGCACAGTTATGACGAAAAACGTCGCAACGATAGAACATTCAAATTATTTGTAAAACACCGGAAGACTTATTATAAGAACGTTAAAGAACTGGGGCATTTAAGCATTCGTGATGCCTTTTTTGGTGGTCGTACTAATAATCTCTATTTTACACACGAATGCAATGAACAGGAGATTATCAAATATTTAGACGTCACAAGTTTATATCCATCGGTTTTGGTCAAAAATCCTTATCCTATTGGCCACCCAATAATGCTTACTTCGTTTGAAAATGAAGAGATCAACGACTACTTTGGTTTTATTAAGTGCAAGGTCCAGCCACCTGATGACTTGTATTTACCTGTGCTGCCCTACAGAGATCACAAGAACAAGCTTTTGTTTCCCTTATGCACCTTATGTGCTGAATCAAACGAAATGTTTGACAAGATCTGTGATCATACTGATGAGGAACGTCAATTTGTCGGCACATGGTTCAGCGAAGAGCTCAAATTGGCACTAAACAAAGGCTATCAAGTTGTGGAACTTTATGAAGTTGTGCATTACACCCAGACTTCCTGTGAAATCTTCACCCAATACATACAGTCTTGGCTAAAGTTAAAGACAGAATCTTCTGGTTGGCCATCAAGTTGTGACACTCAACAGAAAAAACAAGACTTTATTGAAATGTTTCACCAAAGAGAAGGCGTGGAACTCGATAAGGACAATATGTCCAAAAACCCTGGCAAACGGTTCATCTCAAAACTAATGCTTAACAGTCTATGGGGAAAACTTGGTCAACGTCGCAATCAAGGCCAAACTACAATATGTTATGACTATAAACAGTTTTATAGTCTAATATCTGACGCCAAAAACGAGATTAAAGGTTAGAAATATTTTATTTTAAACAGCGTTTAATTAATGTTATTTATAGGTATTCTCAGTATCGGAGATGAGGTCATGGTAGTGAACCATGCTTATTCAGATGAAAGCTATGATTCACCTGGTCACACAAGTGTTGCAATTGCTGCCATGGTTACGGCTTACGCAAGGATTAAACTTTACAGTATTATCGACCAAATTGAAGAATCATCTCAAGGTCGAGTTTTGTATTTCGACACCGATTCTGTTATCTTTAAACACAAATGCGACAGCGACTGGTATGTGCCAGAAATCGGTGATTATTTGGGGGACATGACAGACGAAGTCGAAAAAGATTACGGACCTGAATCGTTCATCAACCGATTTACGTCTGGTGGTCCGAAAAACTATGCCTATACCGTCAACACACCAAATGGCGAAAAAATCGTAACCAAAATTAAAGGAATAAGTCTAAACTCTGGCAATAAAGAAGAGTTGAGTTTTGATTGTGTAAAAGAATTTGCACAAAAATATCAAAAAGGCGACACATCAGCTCAAAAAACTGTAAAGCAGTTGCAGTTTAGATCAAGTAAATGGCACTCTGTGTATACCTCAATATTTGATAAGAAATATAGAACTGTCTCAGAAAAAAGAGTTGTACTGACTAATGGAGATCTGCAAACTATCCCATTTGGTTTTAAACTTTAGAAAATTGTAATTATTAATACGAAAATAAAATTTAAAGCAAAACTTTTAACAATTTTATTAGTATAAAATGATATATAAGAATTAGATATTTTATATAAATATTAAAACGTAAAGATGCAGAGTCTCGATCGTTGTCATATGGCGTTCAAACATCCATTTACTTGTATGATTGGTGGTCCGACATCTAGTGGAAAAACAGTTCTAGTTAGAAATATTATTGAACATCACAATAAAACATTTTGGTTCAAAAATGACCACCCGACAACACTTAAAGTTCTTTGGGCTCATGGTCAGTGGCAAGATTTATATTCGGTTGAAGTGCCAAATTGTTTAATTAAATATATTGAAGGATTACCAAATGAAGAGGATATAGACGAGGTTAAACCTAACTTAATAATTATTGACGACTTAATGACTGAAACAGGAAATAGCAAAGATTTGACTCGAATTTTTACGAAAGTTAGTCATCACAAAAATGTTAGTGTAATTTGTATTACACAAAATGTTTCTTATGATGGCTCACAAACAAGTACAAATAATAAAAATTCACATTATTTAATATTAACTAAAAATCCAAGAGATCAGCGACAGATAGCAACACTTGCTTCTCAAATGTATTGTGGAAATCGAAAATTTCTTATTGAAGCTTTTGCCGATGCAACCGATCGACCGTATGGGTATATAAGGATTGATTCAACACAATCAACACCACAAAAATACAGAGTTCAAACAAGAATTGTACCGGAAAATAATATATTTTCACCAATTGCTTATGTTCCAAGATAATGTCTAAAAACTTACGTGAAGTAATTAGTGATTTGAATTTTGTCGCTAGTATAAAAGATGATAAAACTAAAAAATCTTTATTAAAGTATTTTTCCAATCACCCAAAATATTTCTATGCTCTAAGAGAAATATCGAAAAATATTATAAAAGGAAATATAATTAAGAAAAGTGATAATAGAAAACGAAGACTGCTAAAGCATAAAAAGAAAATTTATTCGATTGCTAATTCAAAGTATAATAAAAAACTCGTAGTTCAAAGTGGTGGTTGGCTTTGGGTTATTCCTGTTGTTTCAGCAATTATCGATTTAATAAAGTAAAATGTTTAAAAAAGTAGAATTGATTGAAAATCAAGAAAATATTGATAAAATAATGCCTAAAATAGTTGAACCTCAAGTTGAGAAAAATATAAACTATATAAATTATGATGAACCAAATGATTCTTTTAATGAAAATTTAATTCGTATAATAGGAAACATTATTGATGTTAAATTGAAACAAAAAGATATAAAACAAATTAAAAAAGTTAAGAAAAGTAATCTTAAGAAAAGTATTGTTAAGAAAAGTAAATTGAAAAAAACTTTAATAAATTGGATAAAATGAAACATTTGTTGAGTTCAATTTATTATGATATTAAAAACAGTGCATCATATAGCAGTGCAAGAAATTTATTTTTGGCTGCAAAGAAAATTAATAAAAATATTACTCTAAAAGTTGTAAAAAATTGGTTATCGGAACAATTGACATATACATTACATAAACCAGTTAAAAGAAAATTTGTGCGAAATAAAATACACGTTCGAGGAATTGACTATCAATGGGAAGCTGATTTAGTCGATATGAGGGAATTTGCCTCTGAAAATAAGGACTATCATTACATATTAACTGTTATAGATTGCTTTTCCAAATATGCATTTGTTATACCAATTAAAAGAAAAACTGGCACAAATATTAAAAATGCTTTTATTAAGTTATTTGAAACAAGACATCCACAATATTTACGCACTGATAAAGGAACTGAGTTTAAAAACAGTGCACTTCAAGATCTTTTAAAGGAAAGGTTTATAAATTTTTTCACAAGTAAAGATGAAAAAATAAAATGTGTAATTGTTGAACGGTTCAATAGAACGCTACGCAAGAGAATGCACACATATTTTAGTAGAATAGGCAAAAGTAAATATATTGATGTGATTCAAAAACTTGTTAATAATTACAACGATACATATCATACTACAATAAAAATGAAACCAAACGAAGTTACAAAAGAAAACAGTGATATAGTTTATAAAAATATCTATAAATCAAAAGGAGTTCAATCAAAATCTAGTTTAAAACCTGGAGATAAAGTTAGAATACCATATAATAAAAAACCTTTTGATAAGGGTTACTACCCAAATTGGAAGGACCATATTTACACAATTGAGAAAAGTGATAAGAACGATAGAAGAATTGTTTTTCGTATAAAGGATTATGAAGGGAATCTTGTTGAACAACGTTTTTATCCTGAAGAACTCCAAAAAATTGTAGAAACGTTTCATAGAGTTGAAAAAGTACTTAGAAAAAGAAAAAGAAAAGGTATAAAAGAAGTACTTGTTAAATGGTTGCATTATCCTGAACGTTACAATAGTTGGATTCCTGAAAGTGATTTAACAGAAATTAATAATGTTTAAAAGAAATCATAAAGAAGATTTGGTTCTTTTTGCCGTACAAGTAACTGTAATATTTATAGTTATTTGTACAAGTCTTATAAATTTAACGTTTGAAAACGGCAATAAAAACCTGTGGACTGTTATTTTAACTAGCTCCTTAGGCTATATTATGCCTAATCCAAATATTAAAGTTGACGCGTGTTTTAGAAAACCTATAAAAGAGTGTACTGTTCGTGAATTGAATTAAAATGTTTGTTTACATTGAAATATTATTTTGGTTAATTCAATTATTTATTGTAATTGGTTTAACAATTTACTCATCGTTAAACCGTATACCAAACAAGTGGCAGTGTTATAACGACGGTCCAATAAGATATTGCGAATGAGTTTTCGAGTAATTTTGGATTCAAGTGTTGATGGCCAGAAACCCTTTGGCAATGCAAACACACCTGCAGAGTTTAAGACAAAATTGGGGAAATCAATTACATTGGAAGGTGAATGGAGTGTCGGATTAACTGATATTATATTCCCCAAAACCTGGTATAATGTTCTTGCATCACATAAAATATCATTATTTGATGAAATGGGAATATTACATTTAACTTCAAATGACGTAAATAGACCAGACTTTACAATTACAAGTGGTTTTTATCAATCTCCACAACAGCTTGTTAATGAAATTAACAAAATTATGGAAAGATTTACAACAATAAAATCACCAAAATTAACATACAACGAATTAAACAATTATGTTACAGTTGATGCTGGAAAAATTGATAAAACTACTAAAGTTTACCCTTATTTGGGTGAAGAAATTGAAAATATTTTGGGATTACGAAATAGAAATTTAAAAACTTTAGTATACTCTCACACAAAAAATACTGAAAATATAGAAGAATTTGTTTTTAAAGACATTTATCGTGCGGGGAGTTATCGTGGGTTCCATCCTGTAGAACTTGGCGGTAATTATAACGCATTGTATGTTTATACAGATATTGTATATCCATCACTAGTTGGCGACACTTTTTCACAATTACTAAGACTTGTAGATGTACCTCGAAAAATTAAATTTGGAGAAACTGGGTCAAGAAGATATGAAAACCCTTATTATATACCATTAATGATAAATAATTTTGAATCAATAGAAATATGCATAAAAGACGATATGAATACTTTAATTCCATTTACAAGTGGTACAACAAAAATACATTTTAAGAAAACTATATAAGCTTAAATAAACTACTTTTTTACAATAAAAATGGAAAATCCAAATCTTGCATATTATTCTAAACAAGCCGATACTGGTTTAGTTGGATCAGAATTTGATCAATACGGTTCAGGTATAGATGGTTTTGGTGGAACACGCTTTCTTGTTGGTAACGGATTTATAGGTGATATTTTAAAACATTTAAAACCGGCATTAGCTTATCTTGGTAAACAAGGCTGGGAGGCTTTTAAAACAATGAGTTCAGATGTAATGGCAGGTGATTCAGTGCTTAACGCTGGTCGTAATACTTTGATTAAAACTACACAAAATGTATTAAATGATGCCAGTACCAAGTTGGATAATTTTAAAAAACGTAAACAAACAGGAGGAGGTAAGAAAAAGGTAAGACAAACAGGTGGTGGAAAGAAAAAACGTAAACAAACAGGAAGAGGTAAGAAAAAGATTAGAAAACTTAGAAAGATAAAGCAAAAAAAGACTAAGAAAAAACTTAGGAAACCTAAAAAGAAAACAAAAAAGTCCATTAAAAAGAAATCTAAGAAAAAGGTATATAAGCCAAAAAAGAAAATGGTTAGAAAGAAAAAATTAAATTTCTTTTAAAATGTCTACAATTCATGAATTATCACCACTTGCTTTTTTGCGTGAGTTTGATATCTTTGGAGTACCTCCAACTCAACTTACAGTTGAAGGAGACCTGCAAACCGAACACAGACCCATAACCACTTTAACAAATTCTCAGTCTCCTATTGACTTTGAAATTCAAACAAGCCTCGATCAATATGTGAACTTGGGGAAAAGTGAGCTCTATGTGTGTGTTCAAATTAGTATAGCTAAAACAAACATGGCCAAAGATACTAAGATAACCGTTGAAGATTGGGAGAAAATTTGTCCTGTAAATTACCTCATGAACTCACTATTCAAACAAGTTAAAGTTGAAATTGGGCATTCATCTGTTACCTCTTCTACACAAAATTATGCTTACGTTGCATATATGGATGCCTTACTTAATACAACACCGGAAGCGAAAAGAACTCATTTGGAGACTGCATTTTGGCATAGGGATTTAACCGGAAAAATGGATGAAATTAATGAAAAAAGAAGTATTAGAATTAGACCTACAGGTGGTTCATTGGAAACCGGTTGTGAACTGGAAATGTATGGTAATCTTCATATTGATTTAGGCTCACAAATGAAATCAATTCTTGGTGGTTCTACAATTAGCATTACTTTATTCCCAAATGATCCACAGTTTTATTTGATGTATGATAAGTTCCTAGTGCCAAAAGTTGAGATTAAGGATATCCGCCTATTTGTTCATCGCTCAAAACTTAATCAACAAGTTATTACAGCCCATAACAAATATTTAACTACAAGTAATGCACGATATTTCATTACAAGACGAGAAGTAAAGTCATTTATTTTACAAAAGGGGTCAATTGATTGTTACTTAAACAATGTAGAAAATGGAGTTTTACCAAGAAAGGTTTTTATTGGGTTGGTTAGCAATGAAGCCTTCAATGGAAGTGGTTCATTAAATCCATACAATTTTAAAAATTATGGAATTCGGCATATCGCATGTTATTTGGACGGAGAGCAATATCCGAGCAGACCATTTACACCAGACTTTTTAAATAAAAAGTATATGAGGGAATATTTTGGTTTATTTGAGGCACTCAATGAAGTTAAACCTAAAACAACTTTAGATATTACAAGAGAGGAATTCATTAACGGCTTTACAATTTTTGGTTTTAACTTTACACCTGATTTATCCAACGGTTGTGGTAAAAGTGGTTACACAGCACCGCTCAGAAGAGGAAATTTACGTGTGGAATTAAAGTTTAATTATCCGCTTAGCGAAACTGTCAGTGCTGTAATCTTTTGTGAATATGAAAATTTAATTGAAATTGACAACACAAGAGTTGCAATTAAAGATTTTAATTAAAATGAATACTTTGGAAATAATAAAATATATGAAAAATCAAAATTTAAAAGGTGTCTATCCTCGTGATAGATTACCTAATACTTTACCCGTTAACTATGGTTTAGTTATAAACACAGATAAAGCTAACCAAAGTGGAGAACATTGGGTTGCTGTATTTAAAAATAAAAAAGGAAATGCTTTATATTTTGATTCATTTGGTTTGCCGCCACTTCATAAAGAGATAATCAAGTTTCTTAATGAAATTAGTAATTGTTGGTATTACAACAAGATTACATTTCAAAGTATATATCAAGACACATGTGGAATGTATTGCATATACTTTTTAACTTGTATGCTAAGGTATGACGATTTTAACGTTTTTCGCGCTCTTTTTAACTCAAAACCGGATTATAACGATATTTTAGCTAAATTGGTATATAAGATTCAAGAAGATATAGCTTAAAATAAAATGCCACCTGTGTTGAGTAAATTGTGTACACTTCAAAAGTTGTACGAATCAGTTGACGAACGATTTGTTGTTTTTGAGGCTTTGGAGGCGGTATTTAAAATTAAACTACAAGACGCGATACGAGAAGCTAAAGTAAAATTACCGTATCTCGTGGAACCAGCAAAACTTTTTGAAAAACATATAAAAGAAAAATATATCAACGAAGGTTACAAGCTTGACAACGCTGTAGATTTGGAGATCATACTCAAATCCCTTGACTATACTGACTTCAACGGTTTTTTGGACTTAAAGCGCAAGTTTGATAACAACAAATGGAAAGATTAAGTCAAGTTTGTGCCGTGATTGATGCACAAGGCTTCAAATATGAAAAGGAATTTAGGCCGAGAGAAGTGTCTGTAGTGTCGAATTACTATAAACAAACCAATCTCTGTCGAACAGGTCTCAAGTATAATATGATGAACCGTAAAGAACGTAAATCCAATAGTTATATTTCAAATATTTTACTGGGATTATCATTGGATACTCATGAGAAGGAATGGCCACGTTTTTCAGATGACGGGGAACAGATGTTAATCTTAATGTATGAAAAAGTACAAACTGATTCACAACCTTATGTGGCCATTAAAAACCATCAAATAATCCCAATACTGGAGAAGTGGGACATTCCGTATATTGACTTGAATGACTTCGACTGCCCGTCCTATCAAGTATTAAGACACGCCTATGACAAAGATTTTTGCCATTTTCATCAAAGAGATGTACCAGATGTCGATAAACTCTTATGCGCAGAGCAAAAAGCTAAATGCTTATGGAATTGGATTATTGATTGTCTTAAACATTAATTTTATTTTTCAATTTTATTTTACATATCAATAAAATGTTTTTCATTTAATTTTCGAGGTCCAAATTTATTCATTTCTAACCATTCAGAACAATTTGTTTTCAAATTGTATCGGGAGTAATACCAATTACTGCTTAGATCACCTAATAAATATGTATTATTTTGGTTATTTATAGCTTTTTCCATAAATGCCCCAAAGCATTGGTCAATCAAACAAGAGTTTGTTCTTAAACCCTTGAGTTTGTTTTGTTGAATTATTTGTTTAAGTTGTTCAACTACAGAAACCATATCGTGTCGATCTTCATGATTTATGAAATAAATGTTTTCAATATTATCGGGTAACTTAACATTGTGGTATCTTGACATTATTAAAGTTTTATAAGCTCTCGAGTATATCATTTCATTACTCCACTCTCTTCTCCCATATAAGTCTTTAACTAGTGGTTCTTGTTTGTAAATGGCTTTCATGTAAGGTTTAAAGAAATCCAAATCAAACTGACCATTCCAGGCTCGTTCTGAAGTGCTGGCGTAATTAATATTAGGCCATATTTTAAGAATTTCATTGATATTAATTCCAACCAAATTACTGTAGAATGATGTATTAATAATATTCAAAATTGATAGTTGAGGTAAGGCTTCACCAAGTCTTGTTAACCATTTATAGTTACGTTGAGAATTGAGTAGTGAAACAGTTTTTAGTTTTGAAAATTTTGCCATACCATTAAAATACATATCTTTTTCTAAAAAAGATCGATTATTATCAATGGCTATTTCCACTAATACTCCCGACAATTGTTGAACAAAATACTCAAAAATTGCATCGCAACTAAATTTAAAACTAAATGAAATTCGTAGTCTTTTCAAACTTTTGAGCTTTTTTAAAATGTTTGTCAATTCAAACAAATTGATATCTTCAACATCGTTAGGCCATATTTTTATACGCAATTCTTCAACAAATGGCGAATATCGAAGAGCACCCAAAACAAACGATAAGCTGTGATTTCTATCATAGAGGTCAACATATCGGGCACGACGATTTTCAAAATGTGTGATATATTTATATGTTTGACTTATTACTGAAGCTTTAAATTTGTGAAGCTCCAAACGCGGCATATGTTGGTGCTCAATACTGACAAAATGAGACATATTGTACATACATCTGTACCATTGAGTTGAGACTTTAAGAAGTCTTGGCTGATCATAATATTTCAAATAACTTAAATATTTGCTGTTAGATCATCACCAAATCGATCAAAACTGTCTTTTGCTAAAAAATAATTAGATATTGTTCAAATTTTAATATTCACTTACCAATTTTGGGGCGTTTAGAAGGCATTTTGTTAAGCATAACTCTTTTCATGTTATCACAAGAGAGACTTAAACACAACTGAATATTAAAGTTGAGTAAAATGCCTTTAAATAGTAAAGAGGTCAATGGCTTTCAAATGAATTTTATTTTTAATATTGCAAAATTTCACTACAATCGGTTTTAAAATTTGGATAAGCCTCAGAAATGTATAAATAAGAGCTTTGAGTATCAGCTAAAAGATATTTCCTCTTAGGATTATTTTTAGCACAATTTAAAAAATGATGAAATATATCATTAAATATGTCAAAATCAAATATATCTCCTTCCAATCTAAGCGATCGTAGCTTTGGCTTTTCTTTAATGATTTTCAGAAATTCTATTTTTTCGGAGATTTTTAAATCCGGCTGTCGGTAAAATACACATTCGACGTCTTCAGGTATATCCAAACATTCTTTATACAAATATATAAATTTTTGTTGTTTTGCATATAACATAATCGGCCAATCAATAACATTTTTAACCAGTGGTTCACATTTGTACATTAAATCACAAATAGATTTAAATTTTCTAAATGTGTCATTAAATTGGGCTTCTTTTGGTTGAACAATTAAATAATTCAATTGCGGAAATAACTTTATGTAGTCTTTAAATGATAGGCTCCACAAATCCGCTACGTGGTATAGGGATAATCTTTTAAGATTACAATTATTTGAAAGCATTTTTAAATCAGCCATTTTGAGATTAAACGCTTGAGTTATAATCAGGCTTTCCAGTTTTGGCATAAATTTTAATGATCTTAACTCTTCATTAAATGGTATATACTTAGTATTAGAACAGGTAACACATACTCCAGCCATTAATTTTGCAAATTTCTTAACAAAGAAATCCAAAGACTTTGAGTCAAATATTAATGGGAAATCAAAATATATTTTTTCAATATCACTGTTTATTAATGCTTCCTTCAAATTAAACAACAAATGACTTGGTGTTATTGGCCAATAATTTATGCTATTTGAGGAAATCTTTAACACTTTTAAGTTGGGAGCACTTTTAATGATTTGTGGCAAAATACCGTAATACCAAGTTTTAACATTTATTTGAAGTTTCCAAATACGTTTGTTTTCAAATTCACGAAAATACTTCAATCTTCTATCAATTGATTGATGATCCCAGTTAATCAACGTATTTGAAAAACTTTGTGGTACACTGAGTAACATCAAATGATTTTGATTGAACATACATTTGTACCATTGATTTGAGATTTCTGCATATTTATATTGCTGTTCTCTTGAAAGAAAACTCAATATAAAACCCGCTAAATCATCACCAAAACGGTCAAAACTATCTCTTGAACACATTTTTAATGAAATGAGAAAAATCAATTAAAAGTATTTCTTTTTATACTAAAAAACCGGTTTAATAAAATAAACGCAATAAATTTCAAATTTCTTTATTCATAAGATTATACAGTAGGATTAACTTCTTCAGTAACGCCTTCAGTATCACTGAAAAAGGGTATTAATTTTGTAAATGAAACTTTCATTCGCTGTAAGGCCAATATTTCTGACATCAATAGATCAATTGAAGTTTCCTTCCCATCATTAATCACTTTGAGGTCAAAAAGATACGGCTTTGCTGGGTTTTTTGTTAAGTATAGACCACGCTTCTGACCAAATAACCCTTCGGAACGCTCATTTTGAAACGAGTCTCCAAGTGACCATTCGTCAATAAATGAGTAGTATTCTTTAAAGCGTAAGTTTACGCCTTTCTTTGTAAACCTTTCCACGCCATCATCACCAACAAACTTTGTCCGGATGTCGACATAATAAGTCACACCCCCATCATTTCGAGTAAACGAACGAAGACTAACATCTTTTTTAAATTTTGGTTTGTCAGATAGACGCACAATTGAAACCTCTTTAAAAGACATTTTAGAAAAACTAATGAATAATAATAAAATTGTCTCTGCTATTTATACGAAAAGCAGTCAATAAATTTCAAAGCATTGCGTTATTAACAACCAATCAGGTGTATATAAGTCAGCAGAAATAAGGATTTATTTAAAGATGACTAATCGGATTTACTCTCAATACGAGCTAATTATTGCTCACAGTAGGCGAAATGTTCGAAAGATTAAAATCTTTACAAAGTGCAATGACCCTAATAACGTTTTCATTTCGTTTGTCGATTTACTTCCTTTTGAGGAAAAAGTTAATGAGCTCAACTTAAGATTAAAGGAGTTTATCTGGCTAATGAATGGTATTTGTTATTATCGAAAAGCTAAAGACCAGTACACGTCTTCAAATGTTGAACTTTTTTATCAATTGGATTCTGCAATTAGTGATCAAGCGATAATTTTTACCAATATCAAAGGTAAAATTTGTTTAATAGCTTTTTCACAAAATGAATTAACTATACTCAACAATAAAAAAGCTATCATTCATAAGCAAGCACAATTTTTAGTTAATGAAGTTTTAGAAGAAACAGAAGACCCGATGGATTTGGAAGAACCGAAAGGTTTTGATATTTGCGGTTAACATGTCAATAACAAATGTAACTCTAACGGCATCGTTAAATTGTTTTTTGGATCTTCGACATGTTGTAAACAATAGTTATAATTGTGAACTTCATATTAGACCGTTCTATCGTATATTAATTAAAGTTCGTGACCCAAAAGTTACAATTTTTGTTTATTCAAATGGAAAGATTGTTTTTGTTGGTGCAAAAAGTGTGTCATTTGGACGAAAAGGTATTCGACGGGTGGCTCGAATGATCAAAAATACTGGTTATAAAGTAATTTTGAATAAAATAAAAGTTGAAAATATTGCTGCTCATTATGATTTGGAACGAAAATTTGTGTTAAAATCATTACACAATTTCTTTTTTGAGCAAAAAGATGTCAAAAGCCGACTTGATTTAAGAGTTTTTCCGAATTTAAGACTTCGTTTAAATGATTGGGATATAAAAACTAAATTGATTATATCCCGTAACGGCAAAGTTGTGTTGACTGGTATTAAATCAGAAGAAAAAATTCGACAAATTTTGGATAGTTTTTTAACAATACTAGAAAAATATGTTTAAAGTGTGTTGTAATGAACACCCTAAGTCCTCTGTTATTGATAATTTTGTTGAAGGAGATATAATTTGTAGTGCTTGTGGTTTAATTCTTAGTGAAAGAAACTATGGTGAAACTGAATATGAACCGTATCATATAATTAAGCCCAATATTTGGCCTTTTATTGACTTTATTAAAGAAGTCTCAGCACGAGTTCATTTGTGTGACTCTATTATTTATGACGCTATTTATTATTTTAAACTCAGCACAAATAACAGTCAATTCCGGATTTCGAGAGCAAAATCTTTTGCGGTTGCGTCGATATATATTTCTATAAAACAACACAGCGTTGCCGTTACACCAAACAACTTATCATTAGTTAGTGGTGTAAACATGAAGCGAATTTCTTATTATTATGAAGAACTAAGCGAGTTTCTAAATCTTCGACTTGAAGATTTGCCGGCCACTTGCTTTCTAGCAAAATACTGTTACCAATTGGATCTAACGTTTACCGAAGAAAAGTTGGCCAAGCAAATTATTGAAAATGCAGAAGAGTTGGATATAATTGTATGTCGTGATAGTGAGAAATTAGCTTCGGTTGCATTATACATGGCCGCTATACTTACCGACAAACCTAAAAATCGATTGGATTTTCAGCCTATATGTTTAATCACCAAGCAAACTTTTAATAATATTTATTATCAGTTGTATAAACATATAAATTTATTAATATCTGAAAATATGTTACCATTTATTCATTTATTACCTGTTTTAATAAAATAAACATTTCTTTAAATTGTTGAGTTTTATTTCATTAACCGAACGTGGCCGAATGGTAAAACCTGCGCTCAACTAAACATTTATGTAAATAACCCAGGATCGAACCTAACGGCCGGATATATCGGTTAATATATTTTTACTGAATAATATAGATGTCGTTACTGGTTAATTGTTTTGTTTTTCGCTAATTACTCTTAACCACCATAAACTCTGTACTAATTTTATTAATTAAATTGTTAATTTATGTTAATTAGAGTAAATTGAGTTACATTAGAAACGTCATCTATGCTTTATTGACATACTTTACTGGGTACTGGACAATGACCGCTCAAATAAACTCTTACTATAGTATAAGATAGATGGCGTTTTGTAGTTAATTGGTAGTTTTTCGTTAATTACTCTTAACCGCCATAAACTATGTACT
>JAQIWF010000683.1:0-16418 GCA_034694965.1 Ceratozetes gracilis
AATCTTAAAATTCACAGACCCGGGTACTCCCAGCCATTTATTTGAACTTTACAATATGCTTTTGGCTTAGTGGCTCTCTAACAGGCAAATTTTTTTTGTGATTTTGCTGAGTCTAAACAATGTTACCTAGTACTTATTAGTAAAACATATTATTTTATAAACTTGATTAAACTAAAATGATTAAGTTTGTAACTCTCATAATTAAACTTTTACTATTGTCCTGGATTACTGCTAAACGCCAATTAATTCATGACAGGACAGCCTCAAGAAGTGAATGGGATAATGATTATGATTTCATTGTGGTGGGTGCTGGAGCCGCCGGTTGTGTTGTAGCCAATAGATTATCCCAGCACAATAAAATAAAAGTATTTTTACTGGAGAAAGGAGGTGAACAGGATGCTATTTACAACGACATCCCGGCACTCTTCACTAGAATTACCGAAAGACGACCGTATTTACAAGATAACATTTTCTCTGCACCTCAAAGACATGCAGCAAAAACCTATCCTGAAGCTCGACCTAGAGAGTCTACGGGCACGACATTGGGCGGATCCTCCACACATAATAACATGCTTTTCAATCGGGGGAACCCCAGAGACTACGATCGTTGGGAGCGGGAGTACGGCGCTCAAGGATGGAGCTTTAAAGGTGTTCTACCGTTTTTCAAAAAATTTGAAAACAATTCTGATTCAAACATCTTGACACTGAGTCCGGGACTTCATGAGACAGATGGTCCTGTGCAAATCGCAACACCAAAAGGACCAGGCGAAAATTTAATACGGTTAAAGGGTATTTATAATTCATTGGGTTTTATGGATACGGATATCAATGGAAGTAATCAAACGGGAACTATGTTTGGACAGGGTTTTCAAACAAACATGGGTTTCAGGGCCAGTAGTAGTAATGCCTATATCGACCCCAACCCCTATCCCTCGAACTTACATATAGTGACGAAATCATTGGTAACCAAAATACTGTTCAATGGTTTGACTGCAGTGGGAGTGGAGTTCGCAAAGAATGACAATCCGTTTAAAGTTTATGCCCGAAATGAGGTCATTCTATCCGCCGGTTTGTTATTATCAAAATTTTATCTTGATTACTCTTTTTGTTGAACTCAAGGTCCGATCAATTCCCCCCAACTATTAATGTTATCTGGAATTGGAATTACTTTACATTTACAGCGATTTGGAATACCTGTGCTCATAGACCTCCCGGTTGGCAATAATTTTATGAATCATCCGGTAGTGTTAATAAATTCACAAATCAATGACCCAGCATATTTTGATGAGCCTCCTATTTTGAGTAATAAACTTCTTTCAGATCTATACCTGCAAAGGAAGGGTCGTCTATCAGCCTATCCATATATTGGTGTTTATTTCAGTACGAGAGGTAACACTCCAACTGTTTGGCCAAACGCTCTCTTGTTGTCAAATATGAATCATAATGTATTGATCTCAGCTATGAACTTGGTAAGAATTCAAAGTCAAGGAACAATCCGGTTGCAGTGTGACAATCCTTACATTCCACCAAGAATTGAGCATGGTGTACTATCTCACCCTCAAGACATAATTAATATAATGAATGCCACCAAATTTGTCTTTTTCCTATTGGAAAGGTCTTCTGTAGCACCACATGTGACTCCACCTTCATTCGAGAGCATAGGTTGTCCCGTCTGTCCAAATAAATATAGATATGAATGTATTGAAGGAATCAATTGTTTCATTCGATACAATACAGGAATTAGCCACCAATGTTGCAGTTGTCGTATGGGTGCTGTGGACAGGGATGATGTTGTGGTCGACCCTCAACTGAGAGTAAAGAACGCAAAAAAATTACGGATTTGTGACTCATCGGTGTTTCCAATGATTCCCAACAGTAATCTGAATGCGCCCACACTTATGGTGGGGGAGAAGTGCTCACAAATTATCAAAGATTATTATAACATATGAGAACAGTCGAAATCTAACCATTAACTCATCCTGCTAATATGCGTATTTAATATAGCATTATGCTAAACTGATATTTATTAAATTGTTAAATTATTAAAATTATAATTGACGCAATTTATAATTGTTAAATAACCAGGTTATATATTTTATTCTAATAGTTTTTTTTATATTGCTATTATATAACAAGATAATTTTATATTGCTATTATAATTTATTAAAAGATATTGGCTATACCAGGGCATATTATATTGAATTTCTCAAAAGCACTTTTAGAAAAAAGAAAAATCTTCATGTTAAACTCATTGCTGATCATTAGCAGAGTAAACCTTGGTGTAACATATGAATAACCAAGAATAGATAAGCATTTCTTTGAAAATTCAAAAATAAAATTTTTTGATAAACATATCTGACTTAAAGTGGGCCCCCAGTCTCTAACCATAAAGATTCAACATGGTGATATGTTAATTATTAATATTAATTTATTTGTTCAAACAAATATTTAAATCATTATTTTTATAAACACTTTCAGGATATACAGAAATAATGGGTCTTTGAAGCGGATTATTATAAATTTTTCCGTTTGAATTGTCTTAACCAAGGTTGAATTGCTCTATAACTTGTATCTTAACAATTGCCTGCAGAACACTAGTATAATTAGTTAAATCTGAGCATGAACATTATTATAATTGTTTATTGCTAAATACTCTTGTCTTTTAAACAATTTAAGTTTGATACTGTAATTTGACCTGTCTTATTCAGTAATGTTATCAACCAATCATACAGAATTTTAACAGCGTCAAAATACTCTAATTAGAACTGAAATGAAAGATTTATAAACTGTTTAAACCAGAAACTAATAACCTTAGCAGATTTAATTTTCATAACCACATAATGCAAAAAACTAAAGTTAATTAATTGATAATAGAAAGCCTGACTGTATTTTAAAAATTAGTCTGGTAACTTTTATACTAAATATAAATTTGATACCATATTTTATTATAAACTTTATCATGGTTCGATAACTGAGAGTAAAGAACGCAAAACAGTTACGGATTTGTGACTCACATAATAGTGACTTACAATTTATAATTATCACTAAGCAAGTCAAATTCTTCACTGGAATGAAATATTAAAAATAGTGAGCTAGTTCAAAAGAATTAAATTACTTACAAGTAGCAGCCACGGGGCAGTATAAGAAAATGGAGCTGGCTGAGGGAGGGGGTGAGTGAGTAGATAAAATACTGCCAAAAATATTTTTTGTTAAAATTAAAAAAAATATTTTTTTGACGTAATTTATGCTCAAATAATGTTTGTGGGAACTGTTAGGAGTGTCTAGAATGTATTTCTGATGATTTTGGGTGATTTTGAAAAATTTTGATTTTTTGGGTAAAATCGTTTAAATTCAGTTTGACCCCCAAGGAATGTAATAACCCCCTAGGTTCGACCATTCAAAATACTCAGAATTCAGTGCTCTATTCAAATCTGGGGTCAAAATCCATATTCAAGAAATTCTGGTCGCTCATCAGATCAATTCTATACTTATACTGCCAATATACTGCCAATATACTGCCAATATACTGCCAATATACTGCCAATATATCAATGATATGCTCAAGGTAGAGAACTCTCCTATTTCGACATTAAATTTTGTGGAAAATACGAGGATCTGACAAATTTATTCAGCTTTTTATGAGAAAAATCGGTCAAATCCTGTAAAGATCACTCATTTTGTGTTTTGATGAAAAAGAGAATCTTTTCTTCAATTGAATTATAATTCTGTGCGGGAAAAAACAATGACCTTGTTTTGATCTGTGAACATCACTCATTTAGACCTTGGTTCAAAACGCCGACATATGTTAGGTTAAAAATTCGGAAAAAATTGATAGTTTAACACAAAATAAATTGTCAGAAATTATTGAAAAATATCTAATTTTGAATTTCATATGATATTCATTAGAACTGAAAAGAAGGTCAACAGAGGAGAGAAACAAAGAGTGAAAACGTGTTTTGCCTTAACTAACATTAACCGACTTATATCAGCACACAATCAAATTTATAAATCAGATTACAGTTGTTTGTCATCACATTTTGCAAACCGTGAGTGAAAAAAATAAGGAAAACATCTCAACTCTAAGACACAACCATTTATTCTGAGCCTCAGTCACGTAGAGATGGTTTTCGCAAATTATGAAAATTTAATTTATAATCAAATCATACGATAATTTTGACTCAAAGAAAGTAATTAAAAGAGTAATAAACAATCCATTATCTAATGTATGAAAACATTGAGTCCTTGACATAGTATAGGACAGAATAAGTCAAACTCTTTTCAATATTCAATTCAAATTCAGCCAATTCTTGGAAAAAGTTGTTTTGCTCTCAAAGTTTCATAATTAACGGCATTTTATAACCAAAACATTTAACTTATGGCAGAGAAAGTAAAGCAAGGGGTGAATGGTTTGAAAACCTACCTGGTCACTTCTTGCAGCAACAGATGTGGCGGAACAAAAAACTTGACTTTAAGTTGAAACCTGAAGGGAGGAGTGTTGGCGCCCGTCATTTGCTGCTTGATTTGGTTCCTCATATTAATCCAAAGCATTTCCCCTCTCTGTCCGAAGTACTGGAGACCAAAGTAGTCCACTTCAATAATACCCAACATTTGGCAAACCTTTCCATAAATCAAATTGTTTACTGAATGTCAAGTTTGAGACACTTTTAGGGGCACTACTCGTAAGCGTTTTAAGGCTTCCCTCAAATGGTGACATAAACCACAACATTTTAGAAACCATTTATTAAGTAAACTATCATTAAATCTATTGTTTTGATGTAAAACTTAAGTCTATTAAATAGACAAAGGAATTACATAATCGTATCGATCACTGGTTGGGTCTTTGACTGTCTGTTCCACTTTTATACTGACAACTAATTGTCCGGAAATAGGATAACAATTGAAAGTCTGTCACATAATGTGTTAATGGATTCCATGTTTTTATTTGAAGAATGGATTTCTTCAGACAAAAAAGGGAAACAATTTTGCTTTCATTTTAAGTCTAGTTTTTGTGTCATTCAAATCATCAAAAAATTCGTTCACATTTTGATCTCAATTCTGATTATTCAGGTTTTATGCCGAAGGTTTCAACCGATTCTCAGTTATATTACATCAAAATTGGTTTACTATTTATTTCTTGTGACAGAAGTGAGAAAAAATGGACACAAAATCCAAGAATTTTAAATAAAAACAAAACTCTTATCAAATGTAAAATCGATTTAAATGTGAGTTAATTTGAAAAACATATTTGTTTTGAAACAATAATTGGCATTAATTTGTTTCCTTAAATCTATGCCTTTGGAAAGGGGTTTGATTACAGTTAGACAGTAAGAGAAGTACCTGATGTACCTTACTCATATTATTGAGAGGTATATACTTATATATTAGTCTATGTTTTGAATGACAGATAAATCCATTAATTTATGGCATAAGAAGACAATCAATTTGAGAGGTATTTACAGTTCAGAGATAATTGCAATCAACTCCTCATTGTTTGTGTGAAGGGGTAGACAGAGAGGGGTAGTAATGACTTACCTTATCGAGACATTCCTGTCCTCTGGCTTTGTGATCGCACTCCACTTCTGTAATATTGACCAAATTTGTTAACATGGTGATTAATTGAGAATATTTGAAGTTGACTTACCCAGGACCACATGATTGGGACAGGTCACCAAACACAACATTGTGGACGAATTCATTGAAAGTCCTTTTGAGTCACTTAACCATTCAATACAAATATGTAAACAAAGGCATAACTAAGGAGTCATTTAAATGGAGTCAATATAAGTCGAGATCACATTTATGTCAATTCATTGATTAAAACAACGAATGCTTTAAATAATGTTTTGATTGAAATATTGAACAAAACAACACAAAACAGAAGTCATTCAGCGTTTAAGAGCTTCTCTTTGAGACAGACCTGAGCTCAGAGTGTATATAAACGTCAGCTGTAATGCTATAGAATAGTGTTAAGCGAAGCCCCGCCTCTTTTGCTCGGGTTTCCACTCAAACTTCACTTTCTGGTAGACTGTGTTCAACACTAATCCCTTGGTATCACTTAGATATGACTCACTTTTCATAAGCAATCATTTTTGCATTTCGTCGCAAATTCTTATTTAACACAAAAATTTTGAATTAATTTCTATCAGAGAATTAAAAAACTTTTCAAATGTTGAAAAATGATATGTTTTGAGAGGATAGACATCACAAGACCCCCAGTTTGTCACTCAGAGTCAGTGTTTGAATTGCTATTTTCGACATATGTTTATAGTCGTAAAATTAGTATTAGTGTTAAATAACATATTAATGAAGTTAACTGATAGTGCATTGAGTCATATATTATGAATCTATTGATTACATACTAATTAACATTTGATCTGAGAATTGATTATATATTGGTTTAGTTGTAAACTACAAAAGCCTTATAAAGACATCACTTTTGGCTAATATACCAATTGATTAGCATTTTTCTCAAAATGATTGCACAGAATAGTTATTAGTTGAGCGAAATATTGCATTTATTTGAGAGGATAGTGTCTGAGCATTGGGTGTCCTAATTATGACCCCTTTCTCGTAAGATTTCTAGAATTAAGTCGTAAAAAGTGATGAACGAAATCCTATTTGAGAGTAACCTAGCACCATCACTGCGACCTCATTTATAACTTATTACCTAGACAATATGAGAAAACTTGGTAGTTCTAAGTCGGAATCACGTCGGGAATAAATTATGGCTAAATTATGGTTAAATTATGATTAAATTATGTTGATCACTTCATTCTTATACCACTACTTTATGCTCTCTGGGTTTATTTCCTGGAAAAATGAACTCAAATAACTTTTGTGACAACAATAGCATCAGGTATGAAATAGAGCTTGTTCATTTGCTTGAAGTGAGGGCTGTGGTAAAGTTGGATACGTTGTCTGTGAAGAGTAGTGAAGAGAATAATACCATATTTGGGTCATTGAGGGCTTCGCTGTAATGCAGTTATAATAGGATTTTGTCGGACATAAACACTGTATTGATTTGAAGCCATTTATAATCAATTGATTCGCCGTTTCTTTACAATCGTTTACCAAATATTTGTTTCGTCAGTTAATCAGCAAAACTCTGATGACTTAGTTGTGCGACATTTGAGAGGAAATCCATTGTTTGGTAAGTCGTTGAAAGTGTCATAAATTGATTCAATCCTTCACTCATTTGTTTACATTTTCTTCAATTCAATATTCATAACAAATGAGTCATTCATTCGTTCCAATGATAGCATAAAAGCATTCAATCTTTTAATTACTCTTTTATTTTATCCTTATTTTAATTTATAATTATTTTTATAGGCTTTGAATCGAAAGATAATTGAATTTAAAGTAAGACACAAATCGATGGCAATGAGTGCTAGAAGTGTGTCGTCTCTGCCAATGATATCAGAGCCAACTCTCTGTATGTCATCGCAAACCTCTTCACTACCTATGAGTCAGTCTTACAGTCGTTGTGACGAACTTCGAGTTCGGATCCATGAAAACCATTTATCATATCTGAATCGAGAGGACACTCCGGCAAAGCTGGAGATGAGAACCAAAATCGAGTGTCTGATCGCAGAATACCTCTCTTTGGTTCCAAATACTCATAAATTCAGTTTCTATGAGATTTCCAATTGTCTGAACACAAGTATAACTGAAAACCAATCCTTTAGTGCCTATAAAGCGAGTAATGCTTTTGAAGCGTTGGAAAAGTACGCCACAAACCTTATTACCCTTCCCTGGAGACAAGAATACCACTCCGTCTGTCCTTACAGTGGATTCTACAGACATGTAATCGACAAACATCTGATTGGAGCCGAAAATATACTCTTTTTGATGGGATTCGTTGAAAACCGGGCGAAAGGCATCTATCAATTGGTACCGCCTATAGATCCGGACCGGGTGTCGAGTGTGTCACTCGAATGTCTGGTGGCGTTCGTTGAGCTGCAAATCATGATTCAAATTAGGGAAACCCTTAAATCAAAGGGCTTTTCAAACATAAGTTGGCGGGAAATCCATGCGATTCGAGTGGAGTACGTTTGCGGACAATCGGATGCCATCAAACTTATCACAGAAATGAAGAGAACCGCTAAACTCATTGATTACGACAACTCTAACACTTCTAACGGCACCAAACGATTAGTGAGTAATGAGAGTCAACTGAGTAATGGATTCAGTCTTTTAGACGACAACATGTATTCTCCCAAACAATCATTTCGTGACAAACATTTAGCCCATTATGTGGACAACTCTTACAATGACTTCGAAGACAACACCGAATCATTTGATTTACTCAATTACCCGATACTGAGCGCCCATTCATTCCCACCGAGTCCTTCGTGTCAGTACTGTTTGCCGAACACCTCTTCGCTACAACTGAGTCCATGTCCTCCGCCTCATGTGACTTATTGTCCGCCTCTTTTCGCTCCGTTCCCAACGAATAGTCAGAGTTGTGTTCCACCAAAAACACAGTCCGTTAGTAAAGGAGTTCAGGCGGAGATACCGGTCCTCTCGAGTGAAATCGACAACTCATTCAATAAAATAAGTTTAAGTAATAAGAAATCGATGGCAGAAATCGACGGACTTTCAGCCAAAGCCAAGAATTCTCTTCCAAAAAGAGACTTCAATGAGAAGTCGGGCAAAAGGGGCAGCTTTTATGACAATTTGGATCCTCTCTTATCTATAGAATCGACGGTTTTGTCTGAACTCAAGTCTGTAAGTGATAAGAAACAGACTGAGAAGAAGTCCCCCACAACTGAAAGAAGTCTAAACTCTTTAGAGAAGAAGAAATCTCTAATCGATGGCAAGAGTTTGAGTAAAATAGTGAATAGCGTTAAAACGCAGTCAAATGCTCTCAAATTCAATAATAACTCCAATAAAAATGCAAATGAAGTGAAGAACTCCAATGCAAACAATGGTTTGGTTGCACCCATTCCTCAGTTGAATTCGACGTTATCTTTGAGTCCAATCGTTGGCAAAACCCGAACCGATGAGTCCAAAGCCGAGAATCACAAGATATCGAAGAATGTGAGACTCGGGAAGGGCTGGTCGTGTACTTCATGCACTTATTTGAACCCTGAACTCAAAGATGTCTGTGAGATATGTCATAGGAGTCGGAAAATGGGCGCCGAGTCAACACCTCTGATCAGTGGTGGTCGGGAGTGTTCGCGATGTACTCTCGTCAATGACAAGAATGAGAAGTTCTGCAGAGCGTGCGATACCTCTCTGGCCGACTCTCCCACTTATATTTAGTGGCATTCAATACTCGTCTCACTTAACGCGGAATGAATTGACTTTAAGTTTACTAAAAACCGATTTATTAATGGCTTTATTAATGTTGACTGTGATATAGAAAACGATTGAAATATTTGGTCAAAACTTAATCAATATTTGTTGAAAGTTTTTGTGCAAATTTTATAATTACGTGCCTTTCCTTTCAAGGCTTACATTAGTTTGACGTCGACTAAGACTTAAGTTATCTGTTTTTAACAGACATTTAATTTTAACTATAATTATATTTTAAGATAAAAATTAATTAACGAAACGGTATATCAAATGAAATCTCATTAAATGTTCAAATTTAGAGCAAATATTATATTTTAAGCGTTTATTTTGTTTTAATTTAATATTTTTCTCCTAATTATTCGAAACTATAATTACTTTCCAATAAATTCTCTCTCAAAGTAATAAATGTTTTTTCAAAACAATTTGTTTTTAAGTCAAAACTTTTATTCAAGTGAGATTTAAGTCGAATTTAAAGCAAATTTAGTTAATATATACTTCAATAAAATGGTTTCAATGAATATAAGTTCCGATTTCGTAGACCTTTCCGTCTTTTTTAATAATTTTAGGTCTCTTCTCTCTATACTGGACAGCGGCCACAATAGCAGCTCCCCTCCCACTGCCGTCTTCGGATAGCATTAGTTCAAAGGAAACTTTTGGTCCCTTTTTGGGATGTTTTATAAGTTTTTCCATCTTATCTTTAACCCAATACTTGAAAAGTGGATGGAGTTTAATGACTGAGCCGTCGTATGCAATGGTGTTCTTCTCCCTTCCCATGTGATTGATGAGAGTGACACAGCCCGCAGCCACCAAATAGGCCGCACGTTTTGACGCCCGATTGTTAACCATATAAATGATTTGCAGATCTGTTTCAGTGAAAGTTTTTGTGAAGTCTCTGTCGATTAATCTTCTTGTGGCCGAAAAATCGGAATTCTGGAGTCGAAAAATCTTATCCGAATCGGAGTCCACTTTTGATATACTTTTGGCTGAGTATGAATTCTTACGGGTCAACCCTATCGGTACCTTTCCTTCAAACAGTACTTTGTGTTCGATTAGAGTGATGAGAGCGAGTCTGACCAGTTCTCCCAAATACATTCCTGATATCATTTTCTCAAACTTCTGTTTTCCTTTATTTATCGAATCCGAGTCTATCTTCTCATCCCATTTAGTTCTGATGAAATCTAAGACACCGTTGTCTCCGAAGGCGCCCCATTCAGTGTTGATCACCACCTGTTTGGGCTCATTATAATTTGCGGGCCATTTCTCAATGTTTTCTAATTTTTCTAAATAACAGGCATTAGTACCGGTGCCCACAATCAGACCAATATTGCAGTTGGGGTTTGTGTGGGCGCATGACATAAGGGTTCCGGTCGTGTCGTTAATCAGAGCGACTATATCTACAAAAGCGTTGGAAACGTGTGACTTCTTCTTTAGAGCTGTCTTCAGAAGTTTGACCACATCTCTGTCCACAACATTGGGACAGTTAAAGCCTTTGGTCCATGTATTGAGTTTGGCCTGACTTAAGCCATATGAAGTGCACGGGAAGCTGAAGGTAAAGCCCAGTGCTATTCGAATCTTTTCCAACTTTCTTTTGGCTGTAAAATGTATAATACAGTCAGCGATGAAATCGAAGAGAATCTCTCCGTCTGAGGTCATCATATCATCGGGTATTTTGTAAGTATCCCCGTCCATTTTGGCATCCTTTGTGTTCAAGTCAATGAGAATCACACGAAAGTTGGTTCCGCCCAAATCAAGTGCTAAATATCTTCCCTTTTCCTTATTGTTAGGAAGGCTTCTGACATAAGTGATAAGCATTTTAATGGTCGCCGACTCTTCATCTCTGAGACCGATTTCGAATTCGTTTTGTAATATTTTCATCACTTTCTCCAGTTGTTTGTCGTCCAATACTAAGCATTGGGTTAACTTCTTTGCCTTTTCGATCAGTTTCGACGACATTCTTCTACAGATAGTTCTTCACAAAAATTACTCAATTCTTATGTTTTAGTTTTAATCGAATTATTAAACAAAATTAAAATTAATTTAATTGAAAGCGCGAGACATAGACTCACAAATAGTTTTCTTCATTATGTCTTTAATCAAAACTTTTTATTGATGTCATTAAAGAAAATAATTCTAAGAAGAGAGTAACCATCAAATGATCAGAAACTTCTTCAGGTATTACAGGATAAAAGTAAAAAATGACATTTATTGCTGTATAAGTTTGGCCTCGGTTCTCATTTATTTTTCATTTTGGTAGAAAGAATAGAATTTTTTTACTTTTACCTACTGAACAAAAACACATGGTTTCCCATTTCACTTGGAATAGACTCTTGGTGACATTTGAAAAATAAAGATTTATTAGTGAATTAGAAATCAATTTAGTTTTTATTAAGTATTGAATTTGTGATAAAAACATTTCAAATTTTGTGACCAAATTCAACGAAAAGAGATTTGCGTTGAGTTAGACAGCAGTAGATCCAGAAGAGTGTTAAAATGAGGGCTAAATGGAGGAGGACCACAATTACTGTCCAAAACCAGACAGGAAACACACATAAGTCGCGAACTATCCATGAATTCTTCGAATACTTGGGAAGACATTTGGCTTCAAAGTCATAGGTATAGTCATAAATGCGACTTTTGATGGCATAAAAGGCAATCTGTGGACACCCGGCCCTCTCGAGTGATTGATTGAGGCAATCCAAATACGAACGATAGAGACAACACTCCTTTTCGATTATAAATGACTTTTGTTTCTGCATTTTAATTAATTCATATAATCGATGTCCGGAATAATGACAGGAAGTGATGTTCACTTCAGTCTCACAACTGATGTTGAATTCATCCCTCAATCTTTGGTTGGAAATATGCATAAACCTCTCAAATTGGTTGTTGGCTGAGGCTGTGCTCAAAACCAATGATAAAGTTATCGAAAAACTGAACCATAAATACATGGTTTTGGTTAATATATGTTATTAATTTTGAATTACATATATTCTGAGTCAAAAATAAGTATTACTTGTAATCTCGCGACTTCTCAATGGCTATACATTTTCACTCCAAATAACTCGAAATACAAGAAATTATCTTTTATTATAACATTAAATAATACAATGAGTTATGTGAGTAAAACTGCATTTTCTTCAGGATTCTGATTCTGTTTGGATCCTTTAGCTTTTCCCGTAATTGAATCGACGGTAACAACAGAGGAAAGGGCGGCCAGGCTTTCAATCTCTCCTGATGTCGATGTGTGACGTGTTTTTCGTTTTTGAGTGTCATCCTTCTTATGGTCATATGTGAGCCAAATGACAGTAATGGTGAGCCCCCAGCCAACAATCATTATAACAGCCAACACAATCCCAATCACTATTATTATGGTATTGTTGTTGTTTTCTTCACTTAAATCCCGATTCGATGTCGATTTGATTGACACTTCCCTTGCATTTGTTGATAGAGAAACACTTTTCTTTGTCGATGAATGAGTTGACTTATGCATAACAGTCGTTGTCTTCGAAGAAGCAGTTGTTGTCTTCGAAGAAGCAGTCGTTGTCTTCAAAGAAGCAGTCGTTGTCTTTGTCTTTGAAGGAATGGTTATTCCCTTACACTCTTCAATCCAATCACTTATGTCTCTAATCTGACAGAAGTTATTCCAATTATTGAAACTGATTTTCATTTGGCAGAAGTGTCTGCCGGCAAACAAATGTAAGATACTGTTGTTGTGCACAAAGGCAGCCGTTATATTCTGTCCATTTAATTGATAAAACACTTGGCTTTCACCACTTGTAGCTTCCTTTAGGGTGTGCTCTATTAGTCGTATTTTTTTTACTTTGTTTTTATTTTTGGTCATTAGCCAGTGTTGTTGATCCCAGGTTGGAGAATTTCCCGATCTTCCATATGACTTGATTCCAAGCATTGATTTGTTTGTAACTGGATCAGTTATATACATATGTCTAAGATACCTTAACACATTGCTTTTTCTAATGGCTTCAAAGCCAAAGCGGTCAGACTTGATTCGAGGTCCTAGGTCTTCTTTGAAAGTTCTATTCTTGTAAAATTCAAAATATAATAACTCTTCAAACTATTGAGAGAATTTGTAAGAAATTAAGAAAAGGTATTGACAATAGTTATATCAAATATTACATTGATCAATCTAAATGTCTTCTCATAATCATCTACAAAAAATGCCACATCAATAGGTGACAGCAAATCTGGACTCAATTCTGTCAGATTCTTATGACTTATTATTTTAGAATATTTAATATCGGAGTCAATCGGTTCCAATTCATAGAAGTACTCTCCTATAAAGAAAGTGTATTTACTTTGAGTTGTATTATTCGGACCCTTTGTTTCTGCCATAACTGAATCAATCGATAGGTTCTGTGTTTTGTCACAAAATATATTCTGTAACCAAAAATTGTTTATCAATTGAACTTTTTTGCAAATGGCATACCATTTGAATGGTCAGTGCCATCAATGATAAGACAATTGGAATAACGAATAACTTGCTGAAAGTCATTTGTATGGCTCACCAGAAATGTTTCAAATATCTTGTCAACTATTTTCAGAATATATTAATCAAAAGTACTGTACTTTAAAAGGAAAGCCTAATATTGTGAGCCTAAAAAGGATTGGTTGTAATATCTTTGAGTTATTTGTGAGAATTAATCGATTTATTTCTAACATATTTATGAAATTCATTATTTGCACGAATAAAAGTTTGAATCAAAAATTCGTTGAATGTATTCAAACTGAATAAATGAATTATTTTAAACTTCATTTGCTTTTGAATATCATTTATTGAATTCTGTTTTTAATTTTGATCAAAATCTGAAAACCAATGGATAGTATTAACAAACTTATAAAAGATTCTGAAATAGAGTCAAATAATCGCAGAATTCATAACCAAATCGCCGATAAGTTTCAAAAAGTAATAAATTTGTTGACCGTTGAGATCGAACTCGAATTCAATTATCCCATAACTGATAGAAGGACTGAAATAGAGGTAAAGAATTGGATTCGAGAGGTCGACATATTTCTTCAGAGATGCCGAAAGAAGTTCTTAAATGACTCGAATTGGATCAATAGTGTCATCAAATGGATGGACCACTTCCACCGATTGAGGCAATGGATGAGTGCCGAAGAAAACAAAAGGATAAGAAATGTTCGCAAAGAGTTGTTACAAACGGATAATTTAATCGCTTCTAATATGGAAGCCATCGACACGTTTCTCAATATTCTGCAAAATCCGTTGGGAATCGAAATTCCTTTGATTGAACCCGAATTACAAAACCAAACCAATACTTCTAAAGCACAACAGCTTATGTCGTCCCAGAGTGGAGTGCCATCAATGATCGATTTCTCTGCAGTTCCACAGCCAGTGCAGCCCTTGTCACTTCCCCCTCCTATTATGCCTCAACAACTGACACCTAAAGAAGGGCCCAGATTACCTCCGCCGCCGCCACCTCCTCCACCACCCCCTCCCCAGGATTACCACCAAATTTACAAACAAAAAGACAATAAAAAACAAAATTATCTCTAAATTCCAATTAAAACCATTCAAAATAAAAAGGAATTCATATTTTCACAGATGATTACAAATATTAAGCTGTGGAGCAATAGAATGTTAGTAATTAACCTGAGTCATTTATATAGTCATTTATTAATCAAGTCTAATGAAAAATTCAAAGCTTAGGATCATTTAGTTTTTATTATGTTTTCATGTTTTTACATATACTTGAAGTTTGAAAACATTGATATTCGCATTATTTGGATATTGTGTAGAAAAAGTTGATTTTAGTCAGAACTGGGTTATGCAAAAAGAGCACAGAATAATTAAGGAATCCCACTCTTTTTTAGCGACCGTTAGCAGGACTCACAGTATTTGTCGATCTCTCGCCTTTCCATTCCAAGTAAAGGAAAGCACTTCCAGCGCCATATGCTATGAAATTAAGTAAACCGAACACCTGTTTGAAGAAACACACAATAAATCACTGGATATTTGTTTCCATTCATTTCAAATAACATTTGATTATAACTTTCCACACAATTATTGCTTTTCACCACTTTTTCACTGTTCCGGTGCTTAGCAACTCATTCATTGCCAATATATCCACAATGAAAGTGGTTTTTGATCAACAAAAATAAATTTCACATTCAATTCATTCTATGTTATACTTTAATCACTAACTCATGGACTCAACCAAAATTCAAAACAGAGCACAGAATAGCTTAAACATCACAAAATGTTCAGTTTTTCAGCAAAATTAAAGTCATTTTCCCATCATTGATATCATTTGGAATACTCTTGAGATTTGCTATTTTAATGCAATCAATTTGAACCGAAATATTTCATATGTTTTGCTCGTAAAGAATATTCTGCTGGATGTCAAAGAAAGATCTCTTTGTTATAAAAATTTGATCTTGAACTCGAAAATCGATATAGAAGTATGACCTGTCTCACACATAATTCATGACTAATAAATAAATCAATGAAATCGACAAAAAAATAAGTGAATTTCAACTTACATTCAAACAAAAAATAAAGACTCATTTAATTAGATAAAGATTTAGTATTTAATGACTTACTCCGGCGGCTATATAAGTGCCGAAATAGCTGGTCCCCAGATAACTGTTATAGTAGGTCAGTGCGTATCGGTAGTCAGCCCTTGCGGTCAATGTGAGATGAATAATAGCTGTAATGAATAGGCATATCGTGACGATTGACGTATAAACTAACTCCTAATATAGAGAATCAAAAATGTTTGTCATTTTCTTACAAAATTGCAATGAAATGTAGAAATGTTGAAGACTTACGGCAAATAACCAGTTGAATGTGGGGAACACTATATTTCTGAGGGTAACCAGGTGACAAAAACAAAGAATTAATGTCAGTGCAAATGAAAGGGCCACTACAGCTGTAAAAAGTCGAGCGAACCACTGAAATAAACAAAATTTATTACCACAATATTTCCATCTTTTAATGGCTAAATCAGAGCTAACCAAGGGTAAATTTCGAAACATACCTTTATCTGGCAAAATAATATTACTTTCATGTACAGTCAAAAAATTAAGTCGATGTTTCAACCTGACTAAATAATCCCTTTATCAAGATTACTCTTAAGTGTAAA
>JAQIWF010000684.1:0-16391 GCA_034694965.1 Ceratozetes gracilis
TTTGATAAATTTTTATCCTTTGAAATGTTCTCAGACCTATTAGAATAATGATTAATTGAATGTCATAATTGAATTTGGTAAAAGTGCAGGACAAATGTTCCATTAAGCTAATTGTTGTTCTTAGAAAAGGCTCAATAAAGTAAAAGCTTTTAAAGGTTTATGGCAGGAACATAGTACACACTATGTTAGAGTTCTTAGAAAAATTGTCGGGTTTTGAGTTTAACACAAAGGTACCTTTCGTAGTGCATTGATCGGTTTTAGAAAGACCCTGCCCTTGGTAGTGCTTCAGATCTGTATATAAACCCTCAGTTTTTGGTCAGAATTCATCAGTTCTCACTGAATACAAGTCTTGAAAACTTCTCTTCTCTTGTGAAAAAGTTAGTCTTTGATTAATTTGTGAAAATGTCTTCAGGAAATGTGCCGTCAACTACTGGACCATCGACTACTGGACCGTCAACTACTGGACCGATAACCACTGGGCCGTCAAACCATCCAGCACTGGACCTCTCTGGACTACGAACCGGAAATCACATACGTTACTCCGGCATATCTGGTATTATTAATATGGTTCGAAGACCTATGACTCCCAGCGAAATCGTTTTGGCTTCAAACCGTCTATTGGAAACCGAATTGGGAACCCCTGGGCCTTCAACTACTGGACCGTCAACATCTGGTCAAAGACCAACTGGATTCAATAACGTTTGGCTGACAACAAATGGCACGAGAGTTAATGGACCGACTCTACCCAACATACCTGAGGCAAACGGTTCGACAAACATCGAGCCACCATCTGATGACATTGGAGCGAGTGTTCCACCATACACTCCTACCCCAATAAACGACCTCAATCAGATGCCGTTCAAAGTTCCAGGATCACGAGCCATCAATATGCTGGACATTATTGATGAGGTAACTTGTGCCATTTGCCTCAACGTAATTTGGGAGGCGGAGGTGGTTCGAGGCTGTGGCCATGTGTTTTGTAATGATTGCATAGGCCAATGGATTAGAAACAACCGTTCTTCAAGCCAACAGGATGTGTTTGGATCACGAAATCCTTTCACATGTCCAACTTGCAGGCATATCTCGGCACACACCGACGAAAACTACACGATAGATAATATCATCGATAAGATTCGAGTAAGTATTAAAACTTCAACTTAAAAGAAATTTTTTTATAATAAATTTATTTTTAGTTTCGATGCCAAAATTTTGGCAATGGATGCCTTGAAGAACTCGAGTATAAAGATGTCAAACGTCACGAAGACATCTGTTTATTTGACGACGACATCATGTCAGTATGCATGGAGTGCAATGCTGAATACAGTGCAAGGGAGAAAAGGGAGCACAACTGCACTGTTTCTTTACAGCAAAGGCTGAAAGAGTTGGAGCAAAAGCACTCAACTTTAACTAAACACTGCACAGATTCCGCGAATAGATTTACCATGGTAATGAGGTGTATTTATGCATTAAGAGCTAGGACAGTGTCATTAGACAAACGGTCGTCCTTACTTGAAACCACTACAGCAGCTCTTTACAGAGGAAGAAACGGTAAGCTATTTTGATATTTTAAATGTAAAAATTCTAATCATATTTTTTGTACAGATGAACCAAAGCCATCAACAAGTGGTTCTTGTAAGGATAAAATGAACATTGGTCCGTTTAAAAGCAAAGAAGAAGAGGTGTTTTTTAATCAAAACACGTACGTTTTGGAAACAGCTGTCGAGATTACCAGACGTTTCCTTAACCAACATGGAATAAATTCCGTAGCGACAGATGATTTCCTAACAAATCTAGGAAAGCCAAATATACCAGCAGAACCACCAGTTACAAGAGAGCCAACTGTTACAATACCAAACCCCAGTCAGTATACCCCGCCCAATTATGACAGCGAAGTGGCTTCAAATATTGGCGCCAATGAAGAAGTTGGATACGACGTGGCAGAAGGATATCCCCCTCCAAACAACGACGATGAGGAAGACGTTATGATAATCGACTAATTATTTTTTAATTTTTAATATTTTAAAACTATAATAATAATAATGAAAAAATATAAAATTTTAAATAATAAATAAAAATTAAACTTATTTTATTAAACAATTGAACTTTTAATCAAAGTATTTGCTGTACTAACCATTTAATTTAAAAATAAATAATTTGAATTTAAAATTTTTGCCTTACAAAAAACAACAAAAAACATTACATATTATTCACCCCAAGACATGAGTTGGAGGTCGCTCATGACGGGAATTAACAACCCCGGGGTTCTTAGTTAACGGCCCATAATTCTGTGAAATACACACACTTCAAAGAGAGCCGATTGAGGCAGATATCGGCGCTGCCCATGTATTTGAGTCGCTACTGTTTTTGACTTAAGGGTCAAATTCCGGTTCTTCGGAGCTGAGTCCTCTATCTTTATAGACACGACAAGTCGTAAGAATATATGAAAACTCTTTGAAAATGTGTATTTCGTATTACAGAAATTAATCCAATAACAGAAAGCATATGAACAACACAACAAACCTTTCTTAAAATCTTAAGTATCTGTGTATCTAATTTAGTTGTCATACAATTTTCGATGAGTATACAAGCATTTTAACAAAAAATTTTGTTTTACATTGTGTTTCATTAACAATTGCATTGAATATTTCGCAAAGACTTTAAATATGGATTGGCGTAACAGGATTATTATTCAAAGTGTGATAAATAATTTAGTTGACAATGTTTCTTCAACTAACCAAACTGGAAGTGGGGAAGTTCCAAAGAACACTGAGTTTGAATGGAAGATTATTGCTCCACAAAGTGACAATGAAATAATTCATAAACATTGGAGTAAATTTGCACGAGATCAGTATAAAGCTAGTTTTGATATAAAACATAATCTTGGAGGCTTTGGTGATTTGTTTCTTGTAGAAAAAAATATCGATGAAGTGTATTATAAATTCATGGAAAAACAATTGCAAAATTTTAATGACAATGATCTTGTAAGTGTAAATATTAAACACGAAAATTTGTATAGCGATGTTTTTGTCCATCCATTTCGTAAAAAAGATTTTATTCTTAAAAATAGTGACGTTGATAATGAAAATGAAAAATATCGACAATCATTCTTTAATGCACTATATGAAGTTTCTCAAAGTAATTCTGCGTTTTTATTGGCTGGACAACTTACATTGGAAATCAATGTAACCAAAAATTTACGTGGTTCAGCACGAAAAAAAATAGCTCCCCAAACTAAAAACGAAAAAATTAATAATTCTAAATCTATAGTTGAAATTTTTAATGAAGATAAGGGGTGTGCATTTTATGCGCTTGCTGTATCAATTAAAAAAATTGAAATTCCTAAATCGGAAAAATACGAATGGGAGTGCATCCGAAGGAATACGAACAATAAACAAAAATCATTTGCACAAGAGTTAGCATCGATTTGTGGTTTTACGTTAAAGACTCCCGTTAGTATAAGTGATTTTAAAGAGATTGAAAAGTTCATTAATTATCAAATTATAGTTATTGATGGGACTAATAAATCAAATCGTTTATTTATTGGTTCTAAACTAAATGTGCCAAAAATTTATTTATTATTTACAAAAAAGTTAATTAATAATTTTCACTTTGATTCTATAACTAATATAAAAGGCTTTATGAATGCCAAGTGCTATTGTGAACATTGCCATAAATGTTATTCAGAAAGGTTTAAGCATAAATGCGATTTTATATGTGATCGATGTTTTAATTATCCAAAATGTGAAATTTCGTCGATTAAAATAATTTGTGAAAATTGTAAATTTGAATTTAATAGTCAAATGTGTTATAACAATCACATCACCGGAATAAATTGTGTGTGTCGCAACATTAAAAAATGTGCAAATTGCTTTCAAGGTTATTATGGACGTAAACATGAATGTGATAAGCGGGTTTGTAAACTTTGTGGAGAGCATTATAAACTTGAAAAGCACTACTGTTATCTCAAAACAATTGATCCAAAAAAGCTCATTCAACAAGATAGCTGCGAAAAAATTATTGTTGCATATGACATTGAAAGCCAGCAAATGTCTCAAGGTGAATCTATGTCTCTTCACGTTCCCGATTTGCTCATTTCAATGACGACTTGCAATAGCTGTTGGGATATAGAAAAAAATTTAAGAAATAGTGATATATGTTCCACTTGTGGTGTATTCAAAAACATTTTTTTTGGGAAAGATTGTATTAAAAAATTTGGTGATTATCTGTATAAAAAGTTAGCTAAAGATGCATGTAAATTAGAATCACATGTTTATGTTTTTGCTCAAAATGCAAAAGGATATGATAACCATTTTATTTTAAATGATTTGTTTTTACGTGGTTACGATGATGTTAAAATCATTATGAGCGGCACAAAAATACTAAAAGCTACGGTTGGAAATGTTAAATTTTTAGATTCTTTACTTATGTTTCAGCAGCCACTCTCTGCTCTTCCAAAAGCTTTTGGATTTGAAAATATTGTAACTAAAGGATTTTTTCCACATAATTTTCATACATCAAAAAATATTAATTATGAAGGAGATATCCCAGATCAATATTATTTTGGTATTGAATATATGAAACCAAAACAATTAAAAGAATTTCAATTATGGCATAATGAAATGAAACTTAAATTTGAAAATGAAAATATACAATATAACTTAAAATGTGAACTAATTAAATATTGTGAAAATGATGTGCTAATATTGTTAAACTGCATTCAAATGTTTCGTAAAATTTACAAATCAGCCACAAATATTGACCCAATAACAAGATGTTTCACATTAGCTTCTATGGGGTTAGAAATTTTTAAAGCAAAGATATTACCAGTTGATCAAATTGGTGCAACCCCAATTAAAGGCTATGGAACACGGGGAAAATATTCTAGAATTGCAAACTGCTGGCTTGACTCTCAACAAAAGATGTTAAATATGAAGATTGAGAGAGAAATTTTAATAGATAATTACGTAGTTGATGGTTATTTAAAAGAAGAAAATACGGTTTTTGAATATAATGGATGTTATTTTCATTGTCATGAATGTGTTTATAAAAACAAACGAGATGAAATAGTCACTAAAAAAGATGGAACTATTCTTAATGATACACCAAACGAGATTTTACAAAGAACTATTGAGAAAGCTCGTCATTTACGCAAGAGAGGATTTACGCTAATTGAAGAATGGGATTGCACCTTAAAAGCGAAACGAATGAAAAAAGAGAATAAACAACTTGATGATTATCTTAAATTGAGAAATAATTATTATAAGTTATTACAAATACATGGTGGTGTTGATATAAGAGAGTCTTTTTTTGGTGGCAGGACAAATAACATTAAATTTATTTGTGATGTAACTGACGACCCATTGAGTAGAATTTTATATTATGATTTTCGATCACTTTATCCAACTGTTTTAAAATATAAGTATTTTCCCGTCGGACATCCTAACGTAATAAACGAAAATTTTGATATTACATTAAATAGTTATTTTGGTTTTGTAAAATGTATAATTATGGCGCCAAAAAATTTATATATACCTGTTTTACCAATTAAAACTAAAAATAAAAAGTTAATATTTCCACTTTGTAGATTATGTGCAGAAAAACAAAATCCAAATAATTGTGAACACACAGAAACCGAACGACAATTAATTGGAACTTGGACAACAGTTGAATTAATGTATGCCCTAGAAAGTGGGTATAAAATTATTGAAATAATTGAAGTTTATAATTATGCTCAAAAAACAAAAGATATTTTTAGTGAATACATAAATTTATGGCTCAAATTTAAACAACAAGCAGATGGATGGCCAAGCTGGGTGAATTCAGAAATAGACAAACAAAATTATATTGAAAATTTTTTTAAAATGGAAGGAATAAAATTAGAGCCATCAGAAATTGATAAAAATCCTGGTTTAAGATTTATTGCTAAATTGTTTTTAAATACATTGTGGGGTAAATTGGCTCAAAGACCAAATTTACAACAAACAACTGTCTGCAATGAATATCATAATTACTGGGAAATTGCAAACGATGAAACAAAAATAATTAAAGGAGAAATAATGGTTAACGATGATTGTTTACTAGTTAATTGGGAGTATATTGAAGATGAAATGTGCGAAAATGCTAATACAAGTATCGCAATCGCTTCATTTGTAACATCACATGCGAGAATTGAGCTAATGAAAATAATAGATGAAATTGAAATTATTCCCGGAAGAGTGCTCTACATGGATACAGATTCAATTGTTTTCAAATATAGAAATGGCGACCCTAAACCAAAAACTGATGACTATTTAGGATGCCTTGCAGATGAAATATCAAAGGATTATGGTGACAAAGCAATTTGTACAAAATTTTGCAGTTTAGGTCCGAAGGTATATGCAATGGAAATTTGGCCAGAAAATTCAACAAAGCCTATTGTGCCAATTAAAGTAAAAGGAATCACATTGACAGACAACGCATTGGACATAGTTAAAATGGAATCTATGGTGAAACTTGCCGAAGAATATATTCAAAAAAATGGGGATAAAAATCAATGTAATAATTTACAAATTCCTCAATTTCAAATACGACCAACAAGACTTCAGACAATTGAGACAAAATATTTTAATAAAACATTTAGAGCAATGTCTGAAAAAAGACGAATAAAAGGGAACGGAACATTGCCATTTGGATATGTTGAAGAAACTTTAGATGATTTTTTAGAAATAATTATAGATTAAATATATTTAAAATGCTTATTTAACTAATTAATGTAATTTTTTAAAATTTAAAAATAAAATATTTCAAAAATTAAAATGTTAAAAATGATGTGATTTATTTGATGATTTCGGAATAATTCTGTCATTTCATTAAAAAATTCGCATTATTTGAACAAAAGTCGTTTATTCTATTTTTAATTTTCAGTTGTCATCATGACCTCAGAGCGAGTAGTAGAAAGAAGAGACTATCTTCAATTTAAACATCCATTTAATGCGTTAATTTCTGGTCCTTCTCAGTCAGGAAAAACAACTGTCCTTCGTCAAATTTTGGAATATCATAATGATACAATAAGCGGAATTAACAAATCGATTTTAAAAGTTATATGGTGTTATGGCAAATGGCAAAAATATTATGATCAAAAAATTAAAAATGTTGAATTCAAATATGTGAGTGATATGCCAAATGAAGAAGATGTTAAGGGTTTTGACATAATTGTATTGGATGATTTAATGCACAAAATTGATAAAAATCCTTATATATCTACGTTATTTACTGCAGGAACACACCATGATAGACAAAGTGTGATTGTTTTAACACAAAATTATTATCAGAAAGGTGAAATAAGCACTACATTAAGGAAAAATGCACATTATGTAATTTTATTTAAAGATCCTGGTGATACAAGTCAAGTAAGAACAATGTCATGGCGCATGTTCCCAGAAAATCCTCAGTATTTAATATCTGCATATAGATTAGCTACAGCAGTTCCACACGGTTATTTGTTAATTGATCGGACTCAAGGAACTGACGATAATTACAGATTACGGACTGATATATTTCCTAAGAAAGAAACAAATTATAAATTACGACCTATTGGATTTGAATTAATATAATGTCAAAGAATTTGAGAAAATGCATGAAAACCATGCATAATTATTGCGATCCAATATCACATAAAATGAAAAAAGAAGCTTTAAAATCTATGAAAGAAAAAGATTGCTTTTTTGAAGCTTTATACGAAATTGTGGATAATATACAAAAGGAATATTTGATTTTTCCGCCCTCTATTTATAAAAAATTAAAAAAAAATAAGATTGTGTTAGAGAAAATTCATCGTAAACCAAAAAACAAAATCATTCGAAGAAGATTAGTTGTACAGAGTGGTGGTTTTTTACCAATTATATTACCAATTTTAACAACAGTTGTTGCCGAATTAATAAGCAATGCAATCAGCAAGAAAGGTGACTCTAGTGCCTCCTGAAGAAAGCCAATTTGGTGGAAGTATAGACAATGAAGAAAATGGAACAATATCAATTCCTGTTGATCAACCTGTTGACAAAATTAAAACAAAAATTTACGATAAAATTCATCGATTTATTAAAATTATATTAAAATTAGCCAATAGTTCTGGATATGATGAAAATTTTAGAATTAAGCAGAAAAATGGCAATTATTTAGATAAATCCAATATAATTGATTTATTGACACATGCAATGTCAGTTGGAAAAGTCTTATATGGTGAAAATGAATTTGTTGAATTACTTGCAAACAGTGGCGTTGATCCAAGTTTAATTATTAATGACAATGTTAGGTTGAAATTAATTGAATTAAAAACTCAAAAACCAAAAAATGATGCCGAAAAGCAAGTTATTACTGTGAGAAGTACTGAAGCCCCTAACGTGAATATCACAAACGATAAAAGAAAAGAAATACGTAAAGGAAACAAAAAGTTTATAACAGTTAATGAAGATGGCGCAACATTGGATTCCGATAATATAAATAATGAAATGCCTAAACTTGTTCACAAAGACGCTAAACTTAAACGTAAAATAGATGAAGTTGATGAGGATGAAGATAGTTTAGACGATGATATGATTGACGCAACAAAATGGCAAGTGAAGTAAATTATAACGAATTATTAAAAAGAATTTATTATAAGCCAAGTAACCCAGGTTCATTTGGCGGAAGAGAACGGTTATATGTTGAAGCAAAAAAAATTAAATAAAATATTAAACGAAAAGATGTCTCTGATTGGTTGGAAAGTCAAATAGTTTATACTTTACACAAACCTGCAAGGAGAAACTACAAGCGAAATCCTGTAATTGCTGAAAATATTAATGAAAATTTTCAAGCTGATTTAGTAGACATGACTGAATTCGGAAAGAATAATGACGGTTTCAAATATATTCTCACTGTAATAGATATATTTAGTAAAAAAGCATGGGCTAAACCTTTAAAAGACAAATCACAACATTCAATTGCCAATGCAATGGAAGAAATTTTAATTAATGATAAGCCAATGAAATTGATGACTGATAAAGGAACTGAATTTAAAAATACAATTTTTAGTGCTTTAATGCAAAAATACAAAATAAATCATTTTTTTGCCGAAAATAGTGAAATAAAATGTTCTGTAGTTGAACGTTTTAACAGAACATTAGAAGATAAACTGTATCATATTCGTACACTAAATGGTTCTAATCGTTATTTAGAACATTTACCAGATGTTTTAAAAAGTTACCATCATTCAACACATTCAAGTTTAAAGATGAGGCCAATAGATGTCACTCCAACGAATTCTAAAATTGTTTTTCAAAATCTTTACAAGTATCCTAGCAAAAGAGAATATCTTCGAAGTTTAAAACAACCTAAGTTTAAGATTGGAGATGATGTTAGAAGAAAATATGATCAAAAGGCGTTTTCTAGAGGATACTATCCAAATTGGACAGATCAAATTTTTAAAATATATAAAACATTGCAAGGAAAGAAAAAGCCTTATTATAAACTTTCTGATATAAGAGGAAACGTCTTAAAGAAACGGTTTTATCCTGAAGAAATTCAAAAAATAAAGATTAATTCTTATCGAGTTGAAAAAGTTATAAAAAGAAGAAAGAAAAACGGAATTAAAGAAGTGTTTGTCAAGTGGTTAAATTTTTCAGATTCAGAAAATAGTTGGATTCCTGAATCAAATCTATCTGCTATAAATGATTAAAAATATGATGGAATCTGACAGAAAAAGTATGCAAATTAATTTTGCGAAACCAGATGTCATGCTTTTTGCATCTCAAGTTGTCTTGGTCTTTATTGTTGTTCTTGTGAGTCTGCTCAATTTAACCTACCAATGGGGAAATCAAAATTTATGGACCGTCCTTATAACAGGATCATTAGGCTATATAATGCCAAATCCTAAACTGAAAGCAGATGTTGAAAAAATTGAAATTGAAAAAGATACAAGAGGCAGAAGCATTTAAAATGTGGCGTAAAAGTTTAGTTATCTTCATTCTTGTTATATTCGGCATTTCGTTAATTTACAATTTCACTAAACCTAAAGTTCAAAATAAGTGTGGTGGTGGTATAAAAATAAAAAAGATGTCAACTAATCAAGAATTTTTCATAACTTTACCTAGTAATGTCAAATCATATGGTGATTCAAACGTCATTTCAAATTACAAAACCAACTTAACTCAAAGGCTTAACTTCCCTGCAAATGAAGACTGGAGAGTAGGTCTTGCCGAAATATGGTATACAAAATCATGGTTTAATGTACGAAATAATGAACGAATACGATTTTTTAGAAAAAATAGCGAGGAAATTATAACGACAATGTGGTCAAAAGCAGATTTAATATCGACATACCCACCAGACTTGGTACCATTTGAAGTTAGTCCTGGAAATTATAGCACCGTCGAAGATCTTATTGATATGTTAAATACAAAATTAAAAGCATTTGAAACCAAATTTAAAACGGTACCTTATATCTACTTTGATAAAATGAGAAATATTGCGATAATGACAACAGGTGAATTAATGGATCCTGATAAGGAAAAAATTATTGTCTCATTTGGAAAAGAAATTGAAGAAATTTTAGGCTTCGTTGGAAAGGACAAGTTAAGTTTAATCGAAAAGTTACAAAATTATAGATCTAAAACTTCAACTTATATAAATAAAATTTTATCAAATAATGAAACTGATGAATTGAGTGATGAGTACATCGATTTTCCTATACAATTTCATGAAGGATATTTTCCTGCCCTCAGAATTGCTGATATTAACGCAGGATTTACCACCATATACATATATTCGAATATAGTTCAACATTCCTTTGTAGGCGATGCGTATGCGCAGCGAATTAGGGCTGTCCCTGTTAAATCATCAGACACATGGGGTCAAATTTCACATGAAAATTTCAATAAAGCTCATTTAATGCCTGTACAATCTAGAAATTTCAACACAATAGAAGTGGAACTCACTGATGACACTGGTAAAAAGATTCCTTTTGAATTTGGAAAAGTGATTATAAAATTAATATTTAAGAAATATGACTAATTGGGATGGATTCTATGATCACCAAGTTGGTACAGGATTAGATGTATTTTCTGGAGAACAATACCAAAGAGGTCATGGGTTTTTTGGCTCATTATTTAGAAACATCTTAAAACCTCTTGGTCTTTACCTTGGTAAACAAGCTTTATCAACCGGAGTTAATGTAGGCAGAGATGTTTTAGATGGAGAAAAATTTGGTGATTCAATTAAAAAGAATGCAAAAGTCACTAGCCGAAATATATTAGGTGATGCAATTACAAGAGCTCAAAGATTCGCACAAACAGGATCTGGAAGACGCAGACGCAAGAAAAAAACTGAGATTAAATCAATACCAATAAAAGGAAAAGTATCTAAGAAAAAAAAGTCAGTTGCAAAAAAGTCTCGAAAGACTAAGAATTTAAAATCAAAATTTGATCATTTATTTTAAAAATGTCTGAACCAATTCATAGACTTTCAAGTGTTATTCCATTAAAAGAATTTAGCATTTTCAGTGTTCCGCCAACACAATCTACAATTGAAAATGATATTCTCACAGAGCATAGACCAGTTTCAACATTGGATTCTAAAGCATTTATTGAATTTAACTTTTCCTCAGGAATTGATGAATATCTAAGACTTGACAAATCGCTGCTTTATCTTAGATTAAAAATTCAAATTTCAAAGCCGTTAAAAACGGCTGCTAATAAAGATGACTGGGGAAAAGTTTCAACAGTAAATGGCTTATTAAATTCTCTTTTTAAACAAATTGATCTTCATATTGGTGATCGAATTGTAAATCCTCCACACCAAACTTATTCTTATAAAACCGATTTTGAATACAAGCTTGGAAAAAGTAAAGAAGCAAAAGAGACGTTTTTGGCATCCGAATACTGGTTTGAAAATGATATTACTGATCCTGAAACCCCCAATTCAACTATCACTTCATTGATTAACTATGATTCTGAGACTGAGCCATCAGTTGGAAAAGAAATTGATTTATTAGGAAAAATTCATTTATCAATGTTTGAACAAAAGAAAGCACTGTTGGGTGGTTGTAATATTCGAATTAAATTCATCCCAAATGATCCATCTTTTTATTTGATGATGCCAAACGAAGTAAGGTTGAAATCTGTTGATTTTACAGATTGTGCATTATTCATTCATAGATCAAAAATTTCAAGACCTATATTAAGTGCGCACATTAATGCACTCGAAAAAGGAAATGCAAGATATCCAATAAGGGAGAGTTTTGTTGTCCCAGTAACAATAAATAAAGGTACAATGGATACAATTATTGACAACGTTCATAATGGGCAACTACCGAAGAGGGCCTTTGTCGCATTCGTAGATCACAGTGCCTTTAATGGATCGTTTCTTTTAAATCCATATAATTATCAACATTTTAATTTGTGTCATTTAGCATTTTTCTTAAATGGTATTCAATATCCTGAAAAACCATTCACACCTGATTTTGAAAAAAATCTTTACGTTAGAGAATACCTTAGTTTATTTGAAGCAACCAACCAAGACAACATTGATACCTGTATCACTATAAAAAGGAAAGATTTTCCAAAAGGAAACAACATTTTTGCTGTAAACTTTTCGCCAGATCTATCATCAGGATGCTGCGCGACTGGTCATGCCAATCCTATAAAATTTGGATCTTTACGACTCCAAGTGAGATTCAAAAAACCATTAGAAAAAACTGTCACTGCGCTAGTTTATTTGGACTATGATAGCATTTTAGAAATAAATAAAGAGAAGAACCCGATTACATATTTCAGCTAATGGATACTCTTCTGATAAAAAGTTTATTAAAATCTTTCAGTTGCTTTAAAGGTGTTTTTCCAAGTGACAAGTTACCATTTACAGCAAAACTTCCTTTAAATATCATCGTTAACACCGACCCCGCTCATCTGCCAGGACAACATTGGGTTGCCTTGTCTATTAATAAAGATGGACGGGGGTTTTATTTTGACAGTTTTGGTTTGCCTCCGTTAAAAGAAGATATATTATATTTTTTAGAAAAAATGTGTACTAAAGGATGGAGCAACAATGAAATACCTCTACAAAATATAACTTCACAAACATGCGGACATTATTGTGTTTTATATATAATATTTAAATGCCAAGGATTATCAAATCGTGATTTTATTACTAAATTTAATTCAAACACCCTTAAAAATGATAAGCGAATGCTTGCAATTTTCAAAGATTTTTCATTGGCTAAAACACTTTCGTCGAGTGAACATCAATTTTAGAAATGGCTCGTGAAAATCAAATCTGCGCTATTATTGACGCACAAGGATTTTATATAAATAAAACGTTTTACCCAAGAGAGATTTCAATTGTTAATAATGAGTATCAACTCTGTTTTGAAATTGTACCAGAAATTTGTGTTGACACAAAGCTAAAATATTTTAAACATTTTAGCTGTCAACAACATCAACTACATGGAATTCCAATTGAAAAAGTATTAGAAGATAAAAAATTATTGGGAGTAAAAAATCACCAACTCTCAGATTTATTAAAAGAATATGGAATACCTATTTTTAATTTTGAAATTGAACAAATTGGAGGTGAAATTTGCCCACCACTTTCATGTTTTGATAAATTCAAAAATTCAATTTACTGTTTGCTTCACTCTACGTTAAAACGAAATTTCAACGATTCAACTCACCGCTGTGCATTAAGAAAGGCGTGGGCCATTTGGAATTGGCACACTCGTAAACTTAGCTCCGATGCCTTAGTCGACGAAATTTTATCAATAAAAGAGTTTGCATAAAATTTTCTAATTTTATATTTTGAATCAAACAATAAAAATAATTTTTTTTTAATTTTTATTTTATTAAATATTAAAACAATGTACGAATTTTTATCTTAAACAATAAAAAATATATTTGAAATAAAAATAAACTCAGGGGATTTGTCTCGTTCGGTGATTTGCGCAGCTTACGCATGTGAATTCATCAGACTTTACATTTCGCTTGTTTCATTTATTCGCTGGAATCTTACTGATTAGTCGCAAATATGGAAAATCACAAATGTACTTTAACTGAATTGTACAGCTCATTAGAAGTACGTGCTATTGTTCGTTCTGAGCTAGGAAAAGTATTTGACTACAAGGTTTTAATGCTAATTGATGAGTGCTCTTCTTTTCGACCATATTTAATTTTACCTATGAAATTTTATCAAACTGAATTAAAAATAAAATTTATCGAAAATGGAATGCAGCTTGATTCGGCAGAAGATTTGGAAATCGCCCTTAACAACCTTGGTTACTTAAAATTTGAAGAATATCAAAAATCGAAAGAAAGTTTTGAAAAATCTATTAAAATTTTAAACCTAATTAAAGAAAGGAAAATAAAATTTAATTTAAATAAAAATCAAATTTTTCATTTTTAATTTGATTTTGCATTTTTAAAATTCATTTTTTTAAAATTAATTCTTAAATTATAAAAAAAATTAAAAATAATTTAAATAAAATAAAATTTTTAATTTAATTTTTTATTGTAAAATTTTATTTACTATAATAAAATCTAATATCAAATAAAATAAAATTGAAATTGACGACGAAATTGGCGTTACCGGTTTGATAAATTAGTGAAATATTTTAGACGTATACGTCATACTCGTTTTGTACGCCTGCGTCATTTTAGATGCTTCATTTTGATTCGTTCCTCCTAAACCTACCTATTCTCTACTGAGATGAACACAATAACATTCCAAATAATGAGCATAACTCTTTTAAAAGGGTGAATTTTATTCTCAACACTCCATCCCAAATATGTATTTCCAGTAAGTCGATGGAAATTGACTAAAATATTGAGACCTGGATGACTTCTTTCACTCATTGTGATGAAGAATATGTTGATTCAATACTTGTAAAAATTGTTAGAAAGCTTAAAAATAAATTGAACTACTTATTTTCTACAGTCAATCTTTATTCGTTTTATTTTTAAGATTAAGTGTGTTATTTGGTTTAAATAGTTTATTTATTCTAGGAATTGTATCAATAAAAAACAATTACTTAAATTGATTTAATTACAGTGCACATTCCCTGTTGTTAAGTAGCAAATGCACCAAGATTCACTTAACAACACAGAAAGTTAACAACAGGGAAAGTTGATAATATAGCATTGCCTATATGTAAGATCCGCCAAATGATCTTAAATTCCTTAACAACAAGGAAAGTTAACAACACGGAGTTTAACGACAGAGATTGTACACTCTATATGTTAATTGTTATCAAGCTCAATATTAAATAAAAGTCCTGTTCATCTAAATCTCTGAATTCCCTCAGTTTTTTACCTTTAAAAACATTCTGATCGGCTTTGATATATGATAGATGCAATGTTTATTGTAATTAGTTTGGCATGGATATGAAATTCATATTATGAATACAATTTTGACCAAATACTTTTTAATCAAACATAAAATTATGATTTACAAGCTCAATTTTTGTGAATAAATAAAAAATGATCTGTTTCATTATTGTTTGCCTCACATTACAATATAAATAAATTAAACAGTGACCTTCTTCATTGATGTATTTATTCAACTAAAACATTATTTAGTCTATTGAGTACCTGAGCTTTTAAAAAAATCTAAATTTATGATAATTTACAAGGTCATTTATAATTAAGTATTAAATATTCTTATATAAATAGATTTACAGTCAAATTACCAGAGAATACACTTTTTATTGGGACTCGGATTCATATTTGCATTGGTCTTACAGTTGAATGCTTTGGCAAAGGCTTCTGAGTTCGACACTGAACCCCATACTCGGTATTTACCCGGACTGTGAGGATCCGTCTCTATTTGATTGATTAGAGCCTCTCTTCTGATGTTAGTACACCAAACCTGATCATTAGATTATGAGTTTGAGGCACACAATAAGTTTGCTTACATTTGCAAATGAGAGGAAAAAGAGCTGATCGCTGGTGAAAGTACCCGAACTCGACTGTAATGACTGTTTGGATCCCTTATAGTTTTCTAATGCTATAAATGCCTGTCGTAGGCCTCCGTTGTCAGCGATGTTCTCACCAATAGTGAGATTGCCGTTCACCTGAAAATTGTCTCATTTGAGTGCATATATTTGTGAATCACACTTACGGGTCGACCGGCGAGTGAGTCGTTATAACTGCTGTACTGATCCTTAAAACACTGAACCTTTTCAGTAAATTTCTCTTTTGTGATGTCGTCCCACCAATTGTCTAGATTTCCATATTCGTCATATTGAGCGCCTTATAATCAAGAACATTTACATTTAAAAATATCTTTAAAAAGAAGCAAAATATACCCGAATCGTCAAAAGAGTGCGTAATTTCGTGTCCAATCACCTGATATATACATAATAGATTATATTATAAATTATTTAAACATAA
>JAQIWF010000685.1:0-16389 GCA_034694965.1 Ceratozetes gracilis
ATCAATTAATTAATTAATTAATATGTATTTTCGATGTGTTTGGTCTAATGCATAGTATATTATGCTCAGGGATGTGCAAGGTGAATTAGTGTCTAGCACAATATATAACAATTATGAACAAGGTAGGCGAGTGTGATCATCGCCAAGATATCTTGATATATACTATATTGATATAATCTAATTGATAGTGACCTTGCACATCCCTGTTGTTGTTCAACAGAAATTAGATTTAAGATCAAAATTCAATAACGAATGCAAAGAAGGGATTAATCAGCAATCAATCAATCAATCAATCAATCAATCAATCAATCAATCAATCAATCAATCAATACATTGATATAAGTTTAGCGTTCAATCAATTGGTGACAAAAACACACAATCGATAGCAACAAATGTCTGGTTTCATGCAAACAGTGATTTCGTGAGACAATAGACAGCAAATGATTGACAGACTGGACACAAGTGATCAGAGAATTGTGTCACTAATTTACGAGACGACAAATAGGCATTTAATTTGGTTCTAGTGAGTTTTTCAATTACCTGTATTTCACCTTGTATTCTGCCTAATTGTTCGTCGTTTATGTCAAACTACAGGGAATGAGAATAACGGGTCAAATGTGTGGCATAACAGAGGAGAGGTGTCTTTTCTACTAATGACCAAGCGCAATTTAGAGATATGTTTAATTTGGTAATTTTAATCAAGATATTTTAAGCCATTTTAATTTGATATGTTAGACTAAATAATCTTGATTTATATTTTTCATAAGTCCTAGGTTAAAATTAGTGATATATTACAATGATAATGTACTTGGCCATCAGTAGTATTTATTAATGAAGTAAGATTTTCATTGCTATTTTATCAATTGGTTCTGGCAATTTAATCATTCAAATAATAATGTAATGAAAATCTAATTCATTAAATAATTTAATTTTAAACAAATGTAAAACTGAATGATATTCTGGTTTAAGGTAGAAATGGATGTGTTTTTTGTCTCATATTCTGCTATTGTTAAACATTTGCTAATTAGAGGAAAGTGCAGGAAATCTAATCGAGTAAATGCTTCTCTCAATCAAATATTCATTGCTATTATTGACAACATTTCTGTCGACAATCTATGGATTGGAAATAATTTATTAAATCATTGACACAATCGATGCGATTCGTCACTATTTGATAACCAAATCAATTGATAGAAATTGAATACAATTATTGAAAACACTCACGAATTTGTGCCGAACCTGACTGCTAAAGTGTACCATGATCCTCTGATCATCTCATGGTTTCTCAATTCTAAACTTCATCTCAGATCAATCAATGGTGAAATAAGTTTCAAATTTCATCAATTCATCCGAGAGCTGTGATCACAGTTAAGCCTTGAATTGAGCTATATCCTTTTATCCTTATATCCTTTCTATCTTAAACCGTTTTATAGATTTCTTCAAATCATGAGATAAGCAAGGTTCTTATGCTAAATGAGAGGAATCGTTATTCTTATTTACAAACTTTATCTAAGGATAACTAAGAAGGTGAAATAATTGAATAAGGATTGGTAGAGTACCTTGCACATCTCAGTTTGTAACCTGAAAGAGTTTGTTATTGATCCTCACCTCAGTTTGATCGTCATTGACGACACTGGCATCATATGATTGCTGATCAATGGGTTCAACAGTTTGTTGGGACAGTTCAACACTTTTCTCTTTGAGAAGAATTCAATCAAAAACAAGATTCAAACCATGCAAACAGTGTTTCAAAGAATTGCAAATTCATTCGTTTTTCAATTTGATGGATGAGTTTTAGAGTTAATCATTAATTTTAGTTCAGAAATGTATAAAAAAAAGTTATTTTAAACGAAATTATTTTGATTTATATCAATGTCTGACCAAATTCTTACCGATTTGAGTGTTGTGTTGCTGTGGATGTTGTAGTGGTTGTTGTTGTTGTTGTTGCTGTTGTTGTTGCTGTTGTAAGAGGTATTGCTGCTGATGCGAGTGCTGTGAATGGGCTGGCATTTGGTGGTGACCCTCGTCCACTGGATGGTTGTGCTGCAGAATCACCTGCGGATAGGCATCCGACTGGTGCTCATAGTTCTGATAAGACTGGTTGGCCATCATATTGATATCGGTGCGGATGACCACTTCTATCTCGTCCCCCACTTGTGTTGATATGATTCTGGAGACCTCGTCGTGAGATATTCCAGTCAATGGTATGCCATTCCATTCAATCACTTGCATTCCTATCGCACAGAATTAATGAATAATATCGTCGCTTATACTCGCAATCAATCAATTATTTCTCATCCATCAAACACAGAGATGAGCATATTTGCTATCATTCTGCCTAGGTCATATTTGCACTCATGTTGTGGATAAACATTCATTTATCATCAATGATTCATCATGTACAAACTTAATTAAGTTTTTGATCAAAATAAATACAAAATTAACATAATATAGCTATAAGTGACCAAGTTCATTTTTGTTGAATGAGTGCATTCATGTATAAGTTATGAGTTAATGTATGAGTGATGTCAACATATCATTGGGTTAATTGAGTTAAGGAGTAGTGAATACCTTCTCTGATCTCTCCCATCATTGTAAGGCTTGGATGAATTTTTTGTATGTATGCGCCAATCATATTACTTCCCGGTATTTCCTGTCCCCCGACTACTTTCAAACCGAGTCCATTACCTGATTGGTTGTGATTAAAACATTAAAGAGAAAGAGAGGGTCACATGAATTGTGATTAAAATTTAACGATTTTATTATTATTATAACATAAATATGAAATGAAAACACATATAAAAGGAAATACCAAATAAATGAAATACCGGACACTCAATACTAGAACATTGATTGTCAGACTATGAGACTAAAGAGAGGACTAAAGAGAGTTAAAGAGTTAGAGAAGAGACTAAAGACAAAACTGAGATAATCATCGACTGACTAATAATTGTCATTTCAATGCAGTTTTGAGCTCTGATTGTGAGCCGACTTTCTGCTGATTGTGTTTGTTGTGAAAGCACTTACCACTAACTGACCGTATCTTTGGATCTTGAGTTAGAAGTATTCGTTTTACTGGAAACGGGTATTTGGGATATTTCGTTGTGTTCGGTGCGAACTGTAATATGAAGAGCAAACAGAGGCCAGTGTCACAAACGCCAGACATTACACTTTGGTTAAGACATTCAACAGTTTTGTGCTTTAATTATCATATTTATTGCAACTCTAATAAGATTTTAACTAATTTTCAACAATTCAAACAATTTGCCCACAAATCCATTCAATGGTTGTTATATAGACAGAGCTCTACCACTGGCTTCAGATATAAGATAAACGGTTTGTTATTATCACTTCGGGTTTATTATTCAAAGACAGGATTTCTGGTTATTGCTGAGTGTTTTTTGTTCAGTACTTTCTCCCTGATCAGTAAACGTGTGCGTAGGTTCTTACTTGAGTTTTCTTAGGCGATCCTCTCATCATATTATGACTATAACCCGGACGATAACCTTGACCTGCAATATGACCAATGATTAGGCAAATATATTATGGCTGTTATTAATGTTTTATACCCCCTGAAGCAATCGGTGAACTGCCCAAGTCTTCGAGCAACTTTCTGGATCGGGTGGGCATATCTGGTAATATAGGCATAGCTGGTGTGTGTAACATCGGGTCCATAAACACATCACTCGGAGTATCCGATTCTGTAGTCGACATGAGTGAACCCATATCTGGATGAGCAAAGTTTGGTCTACGGAGAAGAGCCTCGTCTCTTGGGTTGGCTCCGCCCCTATTTCTATAGAGGTTCTGTGCCATTCTAGGGTCATAACGTTGAGAATGTTGGTATCCGTAGTTATCTTGTCTGTCAACACAAATGTAATCACAATTTGGTTTAATATTGTTTTTCTCTTCACAAATGTCTTTCAATTAGAGTTTCAAATCACATACTATTCAGTCATTCATTCATTCCGTTTGAAAGTTAAGATTATTTTGTTTTCAATGAAATAAATAGGAAAGTGTTTGTGGAAAGTGTAGGGAATTGATTGACTCGGATTTGTTACGAAATTGGTTATCCAGACAATGGCATAGAAAACAATCAAACAGTTAATAGAATTGCAAAAAAAACTCAAAAAAGAAAAATTTTAATTAAGAAAACATAAGATCTGCTAAAATCGATATTCAAAGAAATGCTATTCTAAGACATATCTACCCCTGCATTGATTGAAGTGATGGCTGCGAGTAATTAGCTCTTAGTCTTCCGTTATAGTAATCTTTAGGCATCTGATGAGCGACAGGATTGTAATTATAATAATCTTCGTCTATAAGAGCACTTTGACCGTAGATATCATCAATGGGTCCGTATTGTAGACCACTTCCATCAATGGAATGTCGATAGAGTCGTCCCGTGTCTGCCATTTGTTGTCGACGGCGTTTTATCTCAGCGCGAACTTTAGCCGCCTTTTCCTCTCTGGTCAAGTGGTCGTCTTCGTCCTCAGAAACATAAGGCGATGGATTCCAGGAACGGGTCCCACCCCTGACCCCTACCACACGTCGTCTCTGTTGAGTGAGATCGTCGTAATAATAGTTTGTAGAACTCCTTCCGTATGGATCTAAACCATAGCCGAAACGGCCCATCATTTCAGCCGATCCCTCACTTCGTCGTCGAATACTTCTATTCAACTGAAGGACACAAATGATTGAAATAAATATTTTAAAGTATTTTTCTCAATATTTACCGCATTTGCGGCCAAATAGAGACTGCTTTCGTTGGCGTCCATCATATTGGGAATCACTGATTCTCGTAGTCCTGCGTCAGTGTCTGAATATGCGCCCAACGAAGACACTGGTCTCTGATTTCTATAATTGAATTCAGCACCAGTTCTGGTCGGGTGTAGTGATTCAAATTCATATGATTTAAAGGGAATGTCATCTCTGGTGGAAGAATACGACCGATATATTCGAGAGTCGGAGGCATTCTTAGATTTATACCGTCCCCTTCTTCTCCTCACAGGAGACGAGTATATGTCGTAAAGAGTCTGTAAATCTGTTTCGGAACGTCTATAATAATCTTTATCCCTATCTCTAAGATTTATGAGTCGGTGTTTCTCTTCTGTGGCCATTTTTAACTCCTCCCACAACTGTTGCTTAATATTCTTCATATAAGACGGAAATCTTGTTGGGGACGCGGGCTGGGAGGTAGACATCCCTGTTTTAGTTATCTGTCGCCCAACCTGTACTTCTCCTGGAGGTATGGGTGAACGGGCGGGTGATCTAATGTTACCGATTGGACTCTTGAGCACTGACTGACCATAAGTAGAGGCCAGGAATTGGGTGATATCTGATGAGGAAGAAAATGGCGACTGAGGACGACGTTGTCCCATAACGTTCGCCATACCTATCACTGCACTGTCCAATGAAGAGGACGGCCGTAGCGGTGGAATACGTTTCGATGCTATGGATGTGGCAGAGATGGCCGGTCGACCTGAAACACAACCATTTACTCAATATATGTATTAAGAGATCACATTATGATGACTGACCGGCCAGTCTTTCTTTGATCAGTTTTCTAGTGGCAATCACAGGAGAAATTGGCTCCTCATCGAAGGGGACAGGTGGCAATTTTCTTCGTTTGCCTTTATCTCCGGACACATCGCTCTGGGAATCAGAGAGATCTCCGCCCGGAGTGATAGGTGTGTGAGAGCGCAATACTGACTGACCCAAACCATATGGCGATGGACTGATCCGGTCATATATAGAAGTGGAGGGCATAATAGCAGATGAAACCAATGTCGAGGTTGCGGTGGTCAGCACTGTGGCTGTCGAGAGATTTGTTCGTCTTGTGCTCGGATTCAATATTGTCTAAAATGAGACAATCAATGAATGAAACTAATAATTGACATAAAGTTGACTCAAATAATAATAAATGCAATCAATTGTTTGAAATTCATTTCTAATAAAACGGTTATTCAGTTAATTAATTGATTGATTGATATCATGTGTAGTATAGGAAAATCATCAGAACTAAAAAACGGTGACCTCTACCCGACCCCCCGAAAACATTTGACAGAACTTCAAAAGTTAAATAAGAACTACAAAATAATGAGAGTAGTAGGATCTGGACAATATGGTTATGTGTGTAGTGGATCCATGGACACTAGTGCGGGCAAAGTGGCCGTAGCCGTCAAAATAATAGATTTGGAAAAGACATCGAAACAGTACCGGACCAAATTTCTACCAAATGAGATAAATGCTTTGAAGAATTTAAGACATCCCTATATTGTTAGAGTCCACGACACCACACAAATTGAAAACACTGTTTATGTCTTTATGGAAAGGGCTTTCGGTGGCGATATTATCAATATGTTAGAGGAAAAGCAGTTTAAGGATGGTATTCCAGAAATCAGGACCAGAGGACTATATAAAATGATAGCCTCTGCTCTCAGATATATACACAGCCAGGGGTTGGCTCATAGAGACATCAAAAGTGAGAACATTTTGTTGATGAATAAGGAGAGGACTATCGCTAAACTCACAGACTTTGGAATTTCTACTAATGTTGTCCTTCGGTCCACAAAAATGAAAGTATTGAAAAAAACCTATTGCGGGACACCTGCCTATACTGCGCCAGAAGTGGGACGACATCAACCCTATGATGCAACTATAGCGGATGTCTGGTCATCAGGGATTGTCCTCTTTATAATGCTTAACCATGAGATGCCGTTCACTCTTAGACAAGTATCCCGTTTGTCGATCGACCCAGAACAACCCATCAAATTGGAGTTCAGTAACAAAAGTCTGTCCGAAGAGTGCAAAGATCTGATTCATAAACAGTTAGAAGTAGACCCGGAGAAGAGAATATCCATGTCTAGAGTGCTCAGACATAAGTGGTTTAGTTTGACTTAATATAAAATATAAAAACATTTCTCTATTTTTTGGTTTCTTATAAATAATTATTTCAAACTCAGACACAAATCTTATGAAATAAAAGCAATAAACTATTCACTTATTTAACAACTTATTTAAATCAAGAGAACTAAAATCTGAATATAATTACTTTCTTGGTAATTTATTTATAAATTCAGTCCAAGTTCTAATAGATCCCTTGGTAACCTTCCTTAATAGCCATGAGTTTCTAGACATTGTTTCTAACAATATGTCCTTGATATGATTAGTTGAGTATATTTTACATTGTTCAATCAACTGACTGTTAATCTTGCAAAAAGTTTCTGAAATTCATTTAAAATAAAACGGTTTTTAATTAATTGATTGATTGACAGAAATGGCAGAACCAAAACCAGGAGATCCCTATCAAGTCTCACCCAAACATAAGTTAGAGCTTAAGAAACTAAACAAGGATTACACGATTGGGAACATAATCGGTACCGGCAAATATGGTTTGGTCACCTCTGGAACGATGGGAAAGGGTGCACAGAAAGTAGACATCGCCGTCAAAATAATAGATCTAAAAAAGACTTCTGAAGACTATCGGACAAAGTTTTTGCCCAAAGAGTTGTGGGCTTTGGAAGAATTCCAACACAACTATATTGTAAAAGTCCACGACATCAGAGCCGTTGACAACACTTTCTACATATTTATGGAAAGGGCTTTCGGCGGCGATATTCTCAATATGTTAGAGGAGAAGGAGTTTGTGAACGGCATACCAGAGTCAAAGACTAAACCATTGTACAAAATGATCGTCATTGCACTCAAGTATATTCATGAGAAGGGGTGCGCTCATAGAGATATCAAAAGTGAGAACATTTTGCTGATGAATAAGGAGCGGACTATCGCTAAACTAACAGACTTTGGATTTTCGACCACTTGTTTCCTTCCGGTCTCAAAACTAAAGCTATTGAGAGACACCTATTGTGGTACTCCATGCTATTCACCGCCAGAATTAGAGCGCCATAAACCGTACGACGCTATGAAAGCCGATGTCTGGTCATTAGGGGTTGTGCTCTATATAATGCTTCACAATAGTATGCCGTTGTCTCAGATTCAAGTGTCAACACTGGCCAAAGACCCCAAACCCGTCAAATTAGAATTTAAGAACAAAAAAGTCTCCAAAGAATGCAAAGACTTAATTCAAAATCAGTTAGAAATAGATCCGGTTAAGAGGTTAACGATGGCTAAAGTGTTGGAACACAAATGGTTTACATTAAGCACTTCAACTAGATCATAACACATTTCTCCATTTTTCTCACTTTTCTTATAATATCAATAAAATGCAAATCATTTCTAATATTTGAATGAATAAGAGTTTAATAAAAGAGTCAAACCTGTGATGAGATAATACTTTGCTGAGCTTTTCGGGGCAAAAGTGGTGAAACTGGTCGTTGTGAGGATAGAACCTGAGATGAGATGACTGAGGGCGCAGTGCGGATTGCGCTGTGCTGTGCGGCCAGTGTCTGAACTGCGGTTTGCATCTCTTCAGTAGTTGGATGTGGGAGTCGTCTGTGTAATGACTTCTTAGCGATGGCACCGCTTGTGCTCACCGATGGTTCGCTAACCCTTGTAGTGATGGATGAAGTGGTGATCACCTGTTTATTGGGTAATGAAGTCGGTGTCGTTGTGATGGATGGTGGGGTCGAAGTGGATACTTGTTTGTCCTGTTTTACTACTTCTGGTTTAGGCGCGACAGTTGGCACAACCGGTTGGACTATAGGCTCCTTTACCTCCTTCTTCTGTTTATCCATTTCCTGCTGTTGTCTTATTGTCATCTGTTCTGTCATTTGTTTCTGGAGTTTCTGCTGTTCTATTTGTATTTGAAGGAACTGTTGCTGTTGTTGTATTAGGATCTGCTGCTGTTGGAGCTGTTGTTCCACTTGAGGACTGGGCAGCAATGCTTGGTTTGTCACTGCCTGTGGATTGAGTTGAAGTTGGAGTGGAATTGTTGACTGATTGGGACCGGAAGTCATTACGATAATTGGTTGTGGACCGGAAGTACTATCAATGGATGTCTTTTGAGCCATCGCTTGGTTTTTGATATTCGCCTCATTTTTAACTTGTTTTGAATTTTGGACAGACTGTGAACTCTGCTGTCTTTGGGACTGATTCTTGGCATCCCTTTCCAATTGCTTCAATTTACTTGCGATCTGATACTGTTCTTCTGTGGGCGAAGAGGTGCCCAACGCTTCCATTGCTTTGTTGAAGTCGGCTATCATACCAGTAATGGTTCCACTCGTTGCTCGAGGAATGTTTGGCATAATTGACGACAACTATGGAATAGATTCTCAGTTTTTAATCAATTTTTAATGTCATCTTAAAATACAAACCGATTGTCCGCTGGACCTAATCTTTTCCATGATTTCCTGTTCGGCCGCCTCTATAGAGGGCGAGACATCTAGAATTGGTGAGAGGTCTGTGGGTGGGGACCAGCACTCTGGCACCTGAGGGGGAGTCTTCTTTGGTTGCAATTGTTGTGCGTATGACTGCTGTTGACTTTGAATTGTTTTATGTTTTGGCGAAGAAGTGCTACTCGACGGCGGCGATGATGAGACGGCTGATGATGTGGCCAACTGTTGGGTCACTGTATGTAAGGGCACTGTTCGAGGAATGGGGGCGACACCTATTCCTACTTTATGCGAAGGCGAACCCATATCATGTCCTCTCATGTCTCTAACACCAGTTGAGGTCACTGTTGTCGAATTTGTAGTCATCGAAGACATGGCAGTAGAGGGATAGCCCTGATATATATCTGGCGGTGCATTGAATTGGTTTCGCGTGGGATTAGTGCTCTGATATCGTTGGTACTCCTCCTGACTGTAATTCTGTTGCTGTTTTTGTTGCTGTTGTTGAGGGTATGTCTGCGGGTTATGACTCATATCCCCCTCACGTCTTATGTCCTGCTGATGATATTGCTGTGTCTGTTGAAGGGGCTGTTGGCTCGGCTGTTGATGGGGTAGTTGATGTTGACCTGACTGTTGCTGATAAGCTTGTTGTTGAGGTTGCTGTGGATGAGTGCCCTGTTGTTGATATAAATCTTGTTGTTGGGGCTGTTGTTGTTGTTGAAGGGGTAGCTGTTGAGAGCCCATACCATCTTGAGGTTGATACTGTTGCCTTATTTCATGTCTGAACTCATTTTGAGTTATCATTTGTTGACTTAAATTATCCTGTCTTTGGTCCTGTCCTAAGGGTTTGATCCCTTCATTATTAACCTCTTGATTTGGAAATCTCTGACTATTCCTCAAGTCTTGTCTCATATCTTGTCTAATGTCTGATCCCATATCTTGTCTAAAATCTTGTTGAAATTGATTCTTATTCTGTTGTTGGTATGGAATTTGTTGTTGTGTTAAGTCCTGTCCATATTGTCTGTTGGGGTCCTGTTGTTGATTGAGTTGTTGCTTCTGTTGTTGATTTGGTTGTGGCATTTGTGGCATTTTCCTACCCGTTCCAGTGGGTTGGGTGGGTAGACTGGGTAGCATAGGCTGATTGAGTATGGGTTGAGCCTGGTTCCATTGGTTCTGTTGAGGGGCTGCGTTGGCACCTAACGGATCAGAAACCACTACACATAAGACAATTAATTAGATTCAAAATGCATTTGATTTTATAATTAAAAACTTATTCGTAAATCTTTCCAAATATAATTTGGTCTCTGAGTAACAGACAACTGGACTCACAAAAGCAAACTATCGAGCATTACATGACTCAGAATAAGATGAATGCTTAACCAAAAATGAAGTTCATTCCCAAAAAAGCAATCGATTCATGCAATCCATCAAACATTAGTCATTCCGAATAAACAAGTCTTAAATATTTATATCGAAAAGAAAATTGAAATCATTTGCACGGTTAGAGTGAACAGTAGGGGTTGAGACAGGAATAACAATACGGAATAAGTAACCAAGTTCACTATAAACACAAATGAAATCAATCTTCTTTCCGCTCAGAATAAGAATATTCTGCTTTTAGTGCAAACAAATTAAATAAATACATGTATATATGATAGAGAATAAGACGAGAAAAATTGCTTGAGCAAATAATATTCAGGGGTAGAGCATATCCGTTGAGAGCAACCAATTTTCACAATTTTTACAACACAGTTATATAGAGATATAAATCATAATTATATTGACTTTAATATCAATTAATTTTCTTTTTCTAATCCTTTCTTTTGTGTGTTTTTCACTTTTTGTTTGACATTTGCTTTTCATAACTATTACATCAATTTCTTATCCAACGAAGTAATGAAGAGTTGATTTGCATTTCAATAGTTTATAACATCGAATATCGGTTTTGTTTTTTGTTGGCATAATATGCAGATTAGTCTTCGATTCTTCCCTTTCATTGATGATTAGTTTAATAATTAATCAAGTTCAATTAACAGACTCTATTCTAGTGCATTGTCCTCAGCTATTAAACTAATTGAGGAATTTCTAGCCTAATGAGGAATGTCTGCTCTAAGACTAATCAGAGGACAATCTAAAGACAATTATAGAGAAATCTATGGAAACGAACAGTTTTGGAGGCATTTGGTGTCGGAATTGATGGGAATCGAAGTGTTGTCTGCATAGTATCGGAACAATTAATTGTCGATTATTTATAGTTAATATCCATTTAATTATTTCATTTGTTTGTCTCTGTTTTATGTATGCAATGATTACCTCTCCATCTGTGAAGAGTGGCTGCCGTATCACTATTCAGATCATTATCTGTCGCTAATTTAAACTCTCGGCTCTCAATCTTCTTACCACTGGTCGGCATTTGGGGCGATATAGCATCCTCTTCCTCTTCAGGAATGGTATACACTTCACCCAAACTCCTGTCAAACTCCGATAAACCAAAGACAGTGGTGGCGCCCGCATTGGACAGTATGTCACCCTCTTCTTCCTCGTCAGTGTCTTCATCGTACTCTCCCTCCCGTTCGTAATCCTCGTCAATGTCAAAATCATCGGAATATTCTCTAACAATGGGACGGCTGTCATCTCTGAGTGTTTCCCTGTCCTCATAGTCATCCTCTTCTTCTTCCTCTTCGTCTTCAAAGCTATTATCGTTGATATCGTCGACTCTATTCTCATGTTTTCGCGCAACAAAACTAAACAAATTGTCATTGGTTTGGTGTCTCTGGTCGGCCATTTGTGCTGTGCTCTTGTGGCCGGATATGTGACCCCCAATATTATTGAGTTCACTAATTATAATATTGTTCTGATTATTATTGTTGACATTCACCGCATTCTCATTATTATCTACTAATCGCTTATCGTTATTATCAAATAGCAATTGTGTAGAAGTGTATGACTTTGAGGCAATGCCAGCAGCAGAACAATACTCACGTGGAGGTGTCGTCGTCGGCGGCCACTGCCCGTCTGCCTGACCTACCACTTGGTTAGGCTGTGCCTGACCTCTGACCTGACTCTGGTCGGGATAGGCCTGCATTGGTTTGTTGGCTACGGTTTGACTGTTTTGCTGCTGAGATGGCGTTTGTTGGTATTGTGGCGGTTGTTGTTGGAGTGGCTGACTCTCGTAGTTCACATCCCGTTCCTATCATAGTTTAATTGCAAACAATTTGATTATTCAATTGAATGGAATCATTGTTAACAAGCAATATATGCAATGTTTTGCAATATTTTGAGCGCAACTCAAAACAAATCAATACAGAATGCAATTGATTTTAACAGAATATTCTTTCAAGAATTGATTATATTCTTGCAAATCGATTACCTGTTCGTAGTTGTGTTGCATTTGGTTCTGCATCAATCCTTGATTGGGTGGTGGGTGTGACGGCCCTTTCATGGCATTCCTTTGTCTGGTGGGCGAATCAAACTGTTGAGACTGTTGTTGGTATTGCTGTGGTATTTGCTGGGAATGAGCGCCATATGTCTGCTGTGGTGACTGTGTTTGCATCGATTGTATCGTTTGTTCATAACTAGACGGCTGTTCCAGCGATGAAGTTCTTGGAAGAGCTCGCATTTGAGTATTGATATTACTTTGTGAATGAGATCGTTGTTGTTGTTGGAGTTGATGGGGATGGGGTGGTGTGGCCTGCTGTGGGCCCACACCTGGCTGCTGTTGGGCCCCAAATTGTGACTGGGGATGACTTTGCATCTGATATGGATTCTGGGCATAATTGGCACCACTTTGGCCCACCATTTGCTGCTGATATGGATTTGATGGCGGAGTTTCCACTTTGTTATAATAGATATCGTTATACTGTCGGGGAGTTGGCTGTGAGGGAGGTATGACTGGCGGCGGTCTACGCTTCGCGCACTCTTTGCAAACCCATATTTGACACTAAATTGGGAAACAAAAAGGTATTGATTTAATGCAAACAAATATTAAGGGAAGGCTTCAAATGTTTTCTCTGTTTGTTTCAAAAAACTATTAATAAATGCATTCAACAAATTTGAATCCAAAAGAGTATAAATGTAATAAAATTTTCCATTTTTCAAATCCCAAGTTTCTCTTTCTTTTCAAAATATGAATGAAATATCATTTAAGCCCTGAAGGCATCCAATTATTACATTTCACTTATCGTGCAAAACATTTTTCACATTGACTTATGAGAAATTTCAAAATGTGCTTACTAAAACAATGTGCGAGGTTGGCACTGGTGCTTTATTAATTTACTGTTTCTTTGAAGTCCCCGAGCTATTTTTAAATTAATATTTTCACAAAGAATACAATGTATACTCAGGTTCTATTTTAAACTCAGATATTAAATAAATTGCTGACACATTCTTTAATTCACCTTTGTGAATTAATTTAACCTCTAGAAATATCCGGATCACATTTAGATATGACCAAAACTCAATTTGGAAATGACCGCAACTCCTGACTACCACTGACTGGATATTGCAATAAAAAGAAGATCACGTATTAGAGAATCATTTCACGTATTTTATACAATAACTCAACTATTCCTCAATTGTATTGAATTTTAAAAAACGAAATCCTTTTGAAACCTCTGGTGAAATGAGAGGAATATTCTTTGAAGCAAAGAATATTCTGATCACAAAACTAATAGCAACACAAAAGTTCATGGATGCAAATCCTATGCGAAGAACACAACCATAGATTGAAAGACAGGAAAAGTATTATTCAAAATAGGAGAGAAAAATCAAATAACTCTATTCCTGATAAAGAATTTGCATAATGACATCAAATGCAAAAATATTCAGTTTTTGCACTTTTATTTGGCACTGACTTAACACTGATTTCCTTATCGGTTGTGCGCTATATATGAATGAAAAATTGGATTCCCTTTTGAATTCAATTTGACGCCAAAAATTGATTTATTATTATTTTCTCTTTTATTTTATTGGATTTTATTATTTTTCGTTTTAATTCAAAATTTTTCAAATTTATTATCCGAATAATGGGAAACAGGAATATGTTCTGTGCTTTAAACGGCAAATTCATTTGGGCTCAGACTTCAATCCTAATCAAGCTTTTAGTAAATTAAGGGAAATACTGAGGAAATCGATAAATAACTTATTTTTTTCATTCGTAAAATTGCATTTATATTTTATTTCCATCAATTTACTTTTATTAACCTGCTCAATATTACTCAATTTTGCCCAATTTAATTTTGTCCATTTAGAGTAAATGTTTGTTATTATGAGCTCTTATTTTCAGATGTGGCCCGGGTTATTAACCAGATTAAATACGTGATACATAAAATAAATTACTTTGCGAACAAGTTTGAACAAGCTAGTCAAATCCATTAAGTAATTTTTCAAATCATCTGAGTAGGTTTGAGTGATAAATGTGTATTATTTATGGTCTTGATAACCCGACGTTTGCCCACCCCTTCGAGACCACTGTTTAATGTAATTTTTAATTCAAGTAATTCCTGGTTCTGACACTGAAATAGTCATTCATTATATCGTCAAAAGTTATATAGAGATAAGATTAGTGTATATATGGATGGATAGGAAGCGATGCATAAAAGAATACAATCGACACAATCGCTACTATTTAATGATTTATTGGTTGTGAAAATCTCCACAAATTAGTCAAACCATTGAAAGCCTTGACTTAACTCTAATTTATCGCAACTGAAGAACGAAAAATTGGTTTAATGGATGTGATGAACAGTTTTAGGCCAATCATTACTTTCAATTTCCTATTGAGGTGTTTCTCCGCACAAACCTTAATCAGAGCTAAAGTGCACTGATGCACAAGTCTTCAAAGTCAGATTGGGTCGGGCAGAAGGAAACCCATGTTATAATCCCAATAAATATTGCAAAATATTATTTGTTCAAATATCTTATCTATTATAGGGTTTTACAAAATTCCAAAAGTGTTTGTCCTGGCTAAAAACTAGAGGGTATTTGGTCTGCACACCCTTGGATATTAATGGCTAAAAATTGTTTGACAATATATAATCACACAATTCATTTGATGCCACAAAAATGCTTTTGAAATATTGAAGAATTCTTGAGATTTGTATTTCGGGAAAGAATTTCTTTCAAAAGACATTTAATCTATGATTCTTCAAATCAAATGATGAATATTCGGAGCATTTGTCATAAAACACATGAGAGACATATTTCCCTCTGATATTAAAGTTGGAGATCAATCACATTATGTGTTTTGAAAGAATAAACAATATTTTGTGTATTGAGTATTGATTTTCTTCAATGTGTTTGTCTGATATATACCTCGACAACATTTGATCCATTTATTCAAAATTATATTTTTGAGCCATTTTTAGACTATTCTACATTCAATTTATTGACTGATAGCTTAGTATTCATTCAATTCGTTGTTAGCAAACATTTGAAATAAAACTTTAAACCGAATATTTGTTGCAATTTTTCACGATATAATGTAATAGACCTTGTTAATACGGCTATATCATAGTCTGCCCATTTCTGATAAAAGTTGTCGGAAACGAACAAATTTTGCTCTTAATTTCAAAAGTAATGTCAAACCAAACCCTCCATCAGAATATCCGCTGAATAGATAAGCATTTCGGGGAAAAGATTCAAATCAAAGGAGTTATTTAGAAGTCAAAGGAATAAATAGAAGGAAAGACAAGGATTTAGTGTTGCCTTCAATTATGTCAGTCTGAGTGCGATTTCCCCTAAACTTGTACAGAAAGACATCTGAATATTCAGTGAAGTCTGTGTTGAAATTGTGTGCAATTCTTTGCAGTGGTTTTATGCGCTCCAAAGGGTTTTATTTTAAATCTAATTAAACTTTTTTAACTCGATTTCAAGTGAATCGAATAAATAAATTATTCGTTTAATTGATCCTCGACTCAAATCTAAAATTTCTACAAGATGAAACTATTTTCACTTAACAAGATTAAATATTTGAACAGCTATTGAAATGACAAGTCTTTAACTTAATAGATCAATCAATTAGTAACATACACTCAGGCTCCAATAGTATCAACCACCAATAGTGTCACAACACCATTAATATCAACCTCTCCTTCAAACCACT
>JAQIWF010000686.1:0-16383 GCA_034694965.1 Ceratozetes gracilis
CTTGCAATAAATGCCTACAGATATGTCTTAAAGTTAATCGATTCGCCAGAGTTTAGAACAATCCATGAAAGACCAACATTTGAAAATTTAGGCTGTCCTACATGTCCAGGATTAAAAATAAAGGTAATTGGATAAATAAATAAATCAAATTAAATTAATCATATTTTCATTTAAGATAACTCTTGTGGTTATCGTTCTCTTTATGTCGGGAAAACCTATTTCGATAAGAAATTTAATGAGATATCCAACATTAAAAGTGATCCGAAAATTTATGCGGAGTGGCGTCGTTTGGTTGTTCAAGGTGTCTCAGAGAAAGATCAAGTCAGTGGTACCAAATCTTTTGTTAAACAAGCAAATGAATTCATACATAGACGTATGTGTGATAAAGGCCCAGATTGTTGGGGTTTATGTGGTTATTCCCAAACCTTTGACTTTGAACAACAATTTGAATCTAAACATTTTAAAAATATGGATTCATTTCTTAACTCAGAAAATTATAATATTATAATTTTCGACAGTGCCGACTTAAAAAATCATGTGTTCAAAAGTGTTAATTTTGACCCTTTACTACAGACTATTTATATCTTGTGGTCGAGAGAGAAAAAACACTACGACTTCGTAAGAAATGTGACTGCATTTTTTGAAACTGATTTTTTTTGCCCTTCATGTGTCAAATCACATTTTCAATTAAAACACAAATGTGTAAATACTTGTGTTGTGTGTGGAAAACTCCCAAAATGTGAAGGCGGAGAAAAAGTTTTATGTGAAGTGTGCTCAAAAACATTTATAAACCAAGAATGCTATGAACATCATCTCAACCCATTAAATGATAGAGTGCGCTGTGAGATGAGAAGAAAGTGTTCAAACTGTTTAGTTGAATATATTTTTAAAAAGGGTGTTTTTCATAAATGTAACGAATACAAATGCCAAAATTGCAAAATAACTTATAGTGTAACACCACACTATTGTATGCTAAAACCGCAATCAATTAAGGATTTACAAAAAGAAGACGAAAAAAATAAATTTATAGTAACATATGACATTGAAGCTACGTTTGATGAAAAAGATGGCTATAATTTTCACAAACCAATGCTTTTGATATCAGGTAAAATTAATTGTTTTGTATTTAAAACTAATAAGTAATTATTTTTTCAGAAATTATTTGTGATAAATGTTGGAGTTATTCTGAAAACCGAAAAACATCTTCAATTTGTGACACTTGTGGTGAAGGCTACAAACTTTATGAATCACTTGATTGTGTGAAACAATTTTGTGATTTTTTATTTATTGATTTGGCTCAAAAAGCTGAAGCAGCCAAAGCCAAAATTTTGGTCATAGCTCATAACTCCAAAGGTTATGATGGACACTTTATATTAAAAGATGTTTTCCATCGGGAATTTGGAAGTAAACCCGAGGTCATACTTCAAGGTCTTAAACCGCTTAAAATTATGTTGTACAACATTGGTTTCATAGACTCCTTAAGTTTTTTTCAACAATCATTATCTTCACTTCCTAAGTCATTCGGATTTGAAAACTTAGTTGTGAAAGGATTTTTTCCACATAATTTTAACCGACCAGAAAACTTTAATTACTCTGGTGAGATTCCACCAATTTCCGAATTTCAATTAGAATTTATGAAGCCCGGAATTGCCAAAGCATGTGAGTTATGGCATAAGGAATTTACTGAAAAACAGATTACACAAGGAATTGTATACAATTTCAAGGAAGAACTTATAAAATATTGTAAAAATGATGTTAAAATTCTTACACTTGCTGTGATGGAGTACCGGAAGTTATTCCGAACTGTGACAAATCTAGATCCGTTGACCCGCAATTTCACACTTGCATCAGTTGCAATGGAACATTTCAGAAGTTCAATATTAAAGGAAAACACAATCGGAATTACTCCATTAAATGGATACATAAATAATAGACGCCAATCTTTACCAGGCAATATATGGCTTGATTGGATACAAGCATCAAGAAAAGTTGAAGTTGTGAAAGAAAAACGCATTGGTCCCTATTTTGTTGACGGTTTTATCAAAGAAACTAATGAAGTACTCGAATTTTTTGGCTGTTATTACCACGGATGCGAGATGTGTTACCCAATTAATAGAGATACACCGATAATGGATTTTAACAATAAAAGTTATTCAACTGTATATAATGATACTATTCAAAGGGTAAAATTAAAATTATTTTTAAAATTAATTAATGTGTTTTTATTTTAATAGATAAATTATTTCGAAACCAAAGGATACAAAGTTACGAAAATTTGGGAACACGACTATCAACTTCAGTGCAATTCTAATTTGCAGGCTTACAAAAATTTCAAGAAATATAAAAATAATCGTTTCGGTTATTATATGAGTATTAAAAAATATGGACATATCAATATTAGAGATGCCTTTTTTGGTGGAAGAACAAATAATTTAGTGTTCTCTTATGAATGCAAAAGTGATGAAATTATTAAGTATTTGGATGTCACAAGTCTATATCCATCAGTGTTGGTTAAAAACAATTACCCAATTGGTCACCCAAAAGTAATAACCGAATTCGAAAACCTAAATATTGATCAATATTTTGGATTTATAAAATGTAAAGTCAGTGCTCCAAAAGACTTGTACATTCCTGTGCTTCCATATAGGGATTCAAAAAATAAATTGACTTTCCCTTTATGCGTCAAATGTGTTGAAGAAAGAAGTGATAATTGTTTTCATTCAGATAAAGATAGATATTTTGTGGGAACATGGACCACTGATGAAATGAAATTAGCTCTTACTAAAGGGTATAACATTATTAAAATCTACGAAATCCTTCACTATAGCCAAAAGTCAGACGAAATATTTAAGCCATATATCCAAGCATGGCTAAAAATTAAAACTGAATCATCAGGCTGGCCTCAAGGTTGTGAGAGTCAAGAACAAAAACAACAATTTTTAATAAAGTTCAAAGAAAAAGAAGGAATCGAACTTCAAACAGAAAATATTAATAAAAATCCTGGTTTGCGATATATTGCAAAATTAATGTTAAACAGTTTGTGGGGAAAACTTGGCCAAAGAAGAAACCAAACTAAGACCACAATCTGCACAAATTATCAAAGTTTTTACGACATTATTTCTGATGCTAAAAATGAAATTAAAGGTATTTTAAGTTTATTAAAATGTAATTTTAATTATTTTATTTTAAAGGAATTATCGATATTGACGACGATATAATGCTTGTCAACCACAAGTTTGAAAAGGACGAGTTTGATAAAGCAGGCAATACAAGTATTGCGGTGGCTTCAATGGTCACAAGTTATGCCCGAATAAAATTGTATTCACTTATTGACTCAATTGAAGCATCGGAGATGGGACGAGTGCTTTATTTCGACACTGATTCCGTAATTTTCAAACACAAGCCTAGAAGTAATTGGTTTGTTCCACCTATTGGCGATTTTCTTGGCGATATGACAGATGAAATAATAAAAGATTACGGAAACACTGCATTTATCAACAAATTTGCTTCTGGAGGGCCGAAGAATTATTCTTACACTGTTCAAACCGAAGAAGGAATAAAGGTCACAACAAAAGTTAAAGGAATCAATATCACCGAAGGAATTAAAAATGAACTAAATTTTGATTTAATCAAAACTTTTGCAGATAATTACAGATCAGGAATACAGTTATCTATGCCTTTAAAACAATTTCAATTCCGTTCAGATGTATATCATAATGTAATGACTTCTGTTTTTGATAAAAAATATCAAGTTGTATCGGAAAAAAGAATTGTAAAATGCGATGGGCATTTTCAAACCCTTCCATTTGGTTATATTTGTAATTAGTATAAGAGTTATAAAATAAAATATTTAAATTGAAAATAATGCCTCCAATTAATCGTGTTCATATGACATTTAAGCATCCATTTACTTGTATGGCTGCTGGTCCAACAAGTAGTGGAAAAACAGTATTAGTTCGGAAAATAATTGAAAATTTTTCTGATACAATTTCGTTTAAAAACGAAAAGCCATCTATATTAAAAATTATATGGGCCTATGGTCAATGGCAAAATTTATATAAAAATGACATAGATAATTGTAAAATAGAATATATAGATGGATTGCCTAGTGAAGAAGAAATTGATGATATTCAACCAAATCTAATAATTATTGACGATTTAATGACAGAACTAGGAAATAATAAAGAACTGACAAATATATTTACGAAAGGAAGTCATCATAAAAACATTAGTATAATTTTTATTTCTCAAAATATTTTTCATCAAGGAAGTCAAATGAGAACCATTAGTTTAAATTGTCATTATTTTCTTTTAATGAAAAACCCAAGAGACCAAAATCAAATTATGTCTTTAGCAAATCAGGTTTATAGAAAACAGCCAAAATTTTTAATTGAAGCTTATTATGATGCCACAAAAGAACAATTTGGGTATATAAGAGTGGATATGAATCAGACAACTCCTGAAAAGTACAGATTCCAAACACGAATAATTCCAATAAAAAATAGATTATCAACAATTGCATATATACCAAAATAATGTCTGCAAATTTAAAAAAATACATAAATGATTTAATATTTATTTCAAAAATTAAATGTTCAAAAACAAAAGGTGTTTTATTACAATATTTTAGCAAAAATCCAAATTTTTATCTTGCACTTCAAGAAATATCACAAAATATTATAAAAGGAAATATTTCACTTGATACAAAAAAGAAAAAACTTTTAACTAAACATAAAAAGCTAATCTATTCTCTAGCTAATTCAAAAAGAAAAAATAGAAAAAAATTAATTGTGCAAAGTGGTGGTTGGTTGTGGCTTATTCCAACAATTTCCTCAATAATTGATCTTGTAAAATAATGTCATTATTTAGAAAAGTTGAATTATTTGACGAAAACGAAATTCAGAAAGGTGATAAAACTACAACTGAAAATTTCTTGGAAGAAGAAAATAAAAAATCTTATGACATAGAAAACAAACAGAATATTTCAGAAAACACAACTACATGTTTAGATGAAAATTTATTGAAGATCATTGAAAGCATAGTTGAAAGGAATATGAAAAAATTCATGAAAACAAATAAACAAACAAATAATAAATTAAAACCTAAAAAGACTATTAAAGCGGTGAAGGCTATTAAAGATATTAGCACATTTAAAAGGAAAATAAACCCGAATCTTGAAAATATAAAGTGGTATAAATTAAAAAAATGATAGCTGATTTGTTGAAAACAATTTATTATGATCCGAAAAATTCAGCATCATTTTCAAGTTATAAAAATCTTTATAAAGCAGCCAAGATTGAAAATCCATTAATAAAAATAAAAGATGTAAAAGAGTGGCTTGCCGAACAATTAACATATACATTACATAAACCTGTTAAAAGGAATTTTAAACGAAATAGAATAATTGTCAATCACATCAATCAACAATGGGAAGCGGATTTAGTTGATATGAGAGAATTTTCAAAAAAGAATGAAAATATAAATTACATATTAACAATCATAGATTGCTTTTCAAAGTTTGCATATGTTAAATTAATTAAGAATAAGTCAGCCGAAAGTATAATTAAAGCCTTTGAAGATATTTTTAAATTTACCTCACCTAAATTTTTAAGAACTGATAGAGGAAAAGAATTTTTAAACATAAAATTTCAAAAACTATTAAAAAAATATAGAGTACATTTTTTTACTAGTAATGACTCAAAAATAAAATGTGCAATTGTCGAACGATTTAATCGAACTTTAAAAAATAAAATGTTTAAATATTTTACTTCAAGAGGAACAAGAAAATATGTAGATATTGTCCAAGATTTAGTTACATCTTATAATAATTCATATCACCGCTCAATAAAAATGAGACCCATAAATGTAAATTATAAAAATGAATCCAAAGTTTATAAAAATTTATATGGAAAACCTAATATTCAAAAAATTATAACAACAAAACTTAAAATTGGTGATAATATAAGGCTTCAGTATGACAAAAAACCTTTCGATAAAGGTTACTATCCTAATTGGAAGGACGATATTTATACAATTCATTCAGTGAACAAAGGAGACACATCATTTTTATTCAGGATAAAGGATTATGACGGCAATATTTATCAACAACGTTTCTATCCAGATGAAATTCAAAAAATAAAAGAAAGTTTACATCGCGTGGAGAAAGTGGTGAAAACAAGAACTAAAAATGGTATAAAAGAAGTATATGTTAAATGGTTAAATTTTCCAAAGAGATATAATAGTTGGATTCCTAAAAGTGATTTACAGGGTATATTTTAAAATGAATAACGCCCAAAAGGCTGATTTAATATTATTTATAACTCAAATTACTGTAACCTTTATTGTAATAATTGTTAGTTTAATAAACATCACGTTTAGTATAGGAGATAAAAATTTTTGGGCTATTTTATTAACAAGCTCAGTTGGCTATTTATCCCCAAATCCTAAATTAAAACTTTTAAAATGTTTTAATAGTATAAAAGAAACCGAAACTTAAAATAAAATGATATTTGTTTACATTAAAATATTTTTATTTATTTTTGCCTTATTTTTGGTAATTCTTAAAACAATATTATCTATTATCAATAATCCTCAAATAGCTTTGAAGTGTTATTCAGAAGGATTGATTAAAATTTGCGAATAATGGATTTTTATATGACGTTGTGTTCAAATGTTGAAAGTTTTAAAATATTTGGTGTCGAAAATAAAATTTCAAATTTTCGAACTAAACTTGGTAGAAATATTGAATTAAATGAAGAATGGGTTGTTGGAGTGGTTGAACTATCATATACAAAAAGTTGGTATAATATACTTGAAGATCATAAAGTTTCCTTCTTTGACGAAATGGGTAAAATTTATGAAGACCATAATGAAAATGATATTATCCCATTAATTAATACAATTAAAAAGGGCTTTTATGATTCACCCCAAAAATTAATTACTTATATTAACGATATGTTAAAACAATTTACTACTATTAAGCCACCAGTGCTCAATTATAATGAGATTGATAATTGTGTAACTATTTTGGCTGGAGAAATTGAAGATTCTATTAAAGTGTTTCCAAATCTTGGAGAAGAAATTGAAAATATGCTTGGTTTAAAAAATAGAAATTTATGTTCTCTTCGCTATTCGCACAAAGAGTTTTCCAGTGGAATAGCAGATTATGTTTTCAAAGGTGGTGATATATATAGAAAAGATTATTTCCAAGCTTATCACCCTGTAGAAATAACAGGGGGGTATCACTCCCTTTATCTTTATACAGACATAGTATATCCATCTTTAGTTGGTGATAGCTTTGCACAAATATTAAGAGTAATTGAAGTGCCGAGAAAACATAAATTTGGTGATACTGTTCATTTGAATTATGATAGACCTCAATATGTTCCTGTTATGTTAAATAATTTTGAAACTATTGAAATTTCTATAAAAGATGATGCCGGTAGTTTAATTCCATTTCAATTTGGCCGATGTACAATAGTCTTACATTTTAAAAAGTATAAAAGCTTTTAAATTATAAAGCAAAATAACATTAAAATGGACGACCCTTACGATAATTATTATTTAAATCAAGCCGGCTCTGGCATTGCTGTCTATTCAGGAAATAGATATCATGTTGGAAATGGACTTTTTGGTAAAATCCTTAAAAGTTTAAAACCGGCGTTAAAGTATATTGGAAAGCATGGTTGGGAAACTTTGAAAAATATTAGTGGAGAGGTAATAAATGGCGAAAATATTATTGATGCCAGTAGAAAATCACTTATAACGACTGCGAAAAATGTTATATCTGAGGCCTCTGAAAAACTTGATGAGTATAAAAGACAAAATGGAAAAGGAATAAAAAGAAAAAAAACTAAACCTACAAAAAAACGTAAAAAGCTTAAACGACAAGTTAAAAAGAAAAAAGTATATAAGAGAAAACGTAAAGGAAAAAAGCACAAACAAAAAACATACACATATTTTTAAAATGTCTACAATTCATGATTTATCATCCGTTGTTGCTTTGAGGGAATTTGATATATTTGGAGTACCTCCAACACAACTTAGTGTTGAGAACGACTCACAAACCGAGTATAGACCTATTAGCACAATTACAAATTCTAATTCGCCTATACAATTTGAGATTCATACTGCTCTTGATGAATATGCTAATTTATCAAAAACAGAACTTTATCTTTGCTTAAAAGTTAGCTTATCTAAGAGTAGCATAGCAAATAATACAACAGTAGAGGCAGATGACTGGAAAAAGATTTGCCCTGTTAATTATTTACTAAATACATTCTTTAGACAGATATCAGTTGAAATCGGGAAAACTCCTGTAACTACTTCGTCTTTAAATTATGGATATTTATCCTATATTGATGCTTTGTTAAACACGTCTCCTAAAGCTAAAGCAACACACTTACAAACGGCTTTTTGGCACAAGGATATAACCGGTTCAATGAATGCGGTTAACGGAGATAGAAGTTTGAGGATCAGCCCAAACGGCAAAGATTTAAGTGAGGGTTGTGTGTTAGAAATGTATGGCAATTTACATCTTGATTTAGCATCTCAAATCAAATCAATTTTGGGTGGTGTTACTCTTAATTTTACATTCTATCCCAACGATCCAAAATTTTATTTATTATATGATAATACATTAATTCCGAAAGTTGACATCACAGATATTAGATTGTTTGTACATCGATCTAAATTATCACCCCAAGTAGTTAAGGCTCATAACAAAGCTTTAAATATTGCTAATGCAAGATATTTCATTACAAGAAAAGAGGTTAAATCATTTATTATACAAAAGGGAACAATCGATAGTTATCTTAATAACGTCGAAAACGGCGTTTTACCAAGAAAACTATATTTGGTTTTAGTTAATAATGAAGCCTTTAATGGACATGGCCAACAAAATCCTTTTTTCTTTAAAAATTATAGTTTAAGGCATATTGCATGCTATGTAGATGGCACACAATACCCGACAAGACCTTATACACCAGATTTTGCTAAGAAACAGTATATGAGAGAGTATTTTGGTTTATTTGAAGCAACAAATCAAGTTTTTCCCATTACATTACTTGATATTACAAGAGAAGAATTCAGAGAAGGTTTCACAATTTTTGCCTTTAATTTTACACCGGATCTATCTGACGGTTGCACAAGGAGTGGATACACTTCTCCAATTAAACGAGGAAATCTAAGATTGGAATTGAAATTTGAATATCCTCTTGCTGAGACTGTTAGTGCAGTTATCTTTTGCGAGTATGATAATTTAATTGAAATTCCAAACACAAGAATTGCAATAAAAGATTTCAATTAAAATGGATACATTGGAAATTCTTAATTATATGAAAGAGGTCAAAGATTTTGCAGGTGTATACCCAAGAGATAGTTTACCTGCTAAACTTAATCAAACTGCTGGTCTTGTAATAAATACAGATACCTCAAAAGAACCAGGAGAACATTGGATAGCAATATACCATTCAAGTAAACAAACAATTTATTTTGATTCCTTTGGTTTGCCACCATTACATCAAGAATTTAATAAATTTTTATATAAGATTAGTCCTACGGGATGGTACTATAATACTATAAATTTTCAATCTTTTTATCAAGACACCTGTGGAATGTATTGTATTTATTTTTTAACATGTTTGTTACGTAATTATGATTTTAAAAAATTTTGTACAATTTTTAATAACAGTAAACATGTAAATGATATCTTAGCTAAAATTATATATAAGACACAAAATACTTAAATAAAATATATTAAAATGAATATCATATTTATATTGTTGCTTTCATTGATTTCGCCAATTGAATTGAAGTCTAATTGCACTTTTCGCAATTTATATACTGAATTTGATACCAGTTTAGTTTTGTATGAAAAACTAGATGAAATGTTTAAAATAAAATTTGCAAATGTCTTAAAGGAAGCTAAAGCATTTAGCCCATATCTTGAAGAGCCGGCAAAATTTTACGAATCGTATATAAGAGAGAAATTTATTAACGAAGGATATAAACTTCAAAACATTGAAGATTTAGAGTTAATTCTTAAAGAGTTTAATTACCTAAAATTTAAGAAATTTCGTAACTCAAAGTTATCTTTTGATCAACAAAGCGATTCAACTGATAAAAGAGTTAAATTTAATACCTAATGTTTTCCAAAATTTGCGCAATTATGGATGCTCAAGGCTTCCTTTCCAATGGAGAATTTATTCCCCGTGAAATTTCAATTATTTCACCTTTTCTAAAGCAAACTATTTTGTGTAATACAGGAATGAAATACAGATGGATGAGTAAAAAAGATAAAAAGACTAACAATTATTTGGCAAATAGTTTTTTAGGCTTATCACTTGGATCATTTGATCCTAAAAATAAACCTATATTATCTGATATGAGCGATCAATTAATTTATTTACTGTATGTAAAAGTAAAAACTGAACAAAAAGATGTCATTGGTGTGAAAAACGACCAGATAATTCCGCTTTTGCAAACATGGGGTATTCCATTTTTGAAACTTCAAGATTATGGCTGCCCTAATATTGATTCCCTTATGAACATTTATGGTGGTCAACCATGTCATTTCCATGAAAGGGAAGTAAAAGGGAAAAAAATTCGTTGCGCAGAAAATAAATGCGAAATTTTATGGAAATGGTATATAAATAAATTAAAAATTGTTTTTTAATTTTTAAAAATTTTATTGAAAATGAATATGTATACAAATGTTTAATTCAAAAACAAAATGATTTACAAATAAAATTTCTTTCATTTAATTATGTGTGTACATCAATTTATTGAATATTTTTTGAATTGAATTGAATTGAATTTTTTTACTTAATTTTTATAATTGAAATTTGAATCTCTGGCGGATTGGGATATAATTTAAGTTTATTGTATTCTTCCTCTGAAAATGGAAGTGTTTCAATATATCGCAAATAATCGATATCATCTGGTAGGTCTCGAGGGTATATTAAATTTGTTTTAATGTTTTTAAATATTCGTAAGTGATATAATGAAAAATTGGAATAGAGATAATTTATATCAGGATTAGTTATGCTCTTAATAAGCATAGAATTAATGGCATAACCGTATGGATTCTGAGATACAAATGATCGGAGATTAGGATTTAAATCAATAATACTTCGAACACTTTCCTCCCCAAGATGTTTTGGGTCGTGATTGAACATTACATGAAGTACTGTATTGGGAAGTTCATACTTCTTCCAATTCAAATTACTTAAAAAAATTGAGTTGTACTTTTTTGAATAGGATAAAACCTTTGACCTTAAAGGCATTAAAATACTTTCCGGTAGTATTGCTTGCCGGGAAATCGCTCGGAAATACGAAATCATTTCGTCTTCTCGTTTATTAAAGGTCTGGCCATAATTCGAACGCTCAACATATAAATATTCCAAAGAAGGAAATAAGTTGAGGAAATACTCAATTGGTTTTTTGATTACCAACGGTTCACCAATTATTTCAATTGATTTGAGTTGTGGTACAGCTTTGGATAATCTTTTTATAAAGTGCTTATCCACTGAACCCGAAATTCCAAATGATTTTAAATTTTTACATTTTCTTAATTTGCTAAAAAGAAGATTTTCTATGGGTTGGCTATAAATTAAAAATACTAAATGAATTTCTGTTAATATTGTTGGAAAGGTGTCAAACCACTGATAGAAATATTTTTTAATGTGTGGCATATTAAACGTTAAGTTGATATAAAAGTTTAGAGCCAAAGTTTTTAATTTGGTGAGCATATGAAGTGGTTCAAAAAGATTATTAATGCTCGCGGCAGAATAGCCATGATAGGATGAGACTTTCAAATGTTTAATATTGGGAGCGTTGTATATTATCGTTGGAAATTTTGAAGTTTCTTGCTCTATATTGATCTCCATATTAAGTACGTGGAGATTTTCCTTTTGACGAATATAACGTATTGTTCGACTCTTTTCGTCAGCGGGCATATCCAAAGGCAAATAATTTCCCGGCGCTGGTGTTTTAGTCGATACTATGACCGATGTGTTCATTAAAAACATACATCTTTTGAATTGAGGAGAAAAGGATGTGAGCCTGTATTGCTCTTCTCTCGGCAAATAACTTAGAATAAGGCCGACCAAATCATCACAAAGTCCATCAAATCGTGTCTCATCGTCTTTGTTTGATTTGATTTCGGGAACTATAGACAATTAATAATAATTGTCATTATTATGAAATATTGCATCAATTTTTTAATTTACCAAAAGGATAGTGCCTTTCGATGTATTCTTCGTACGATTCGGTCCGAGGCTTTAGCCATAGAAAATTTTTCTTTTCTTCATAACTTAAATCATCGGGAAGTCTATCCATTAGCTCAAAGACTTCATCCAAATCTTTAAATTAAAAAAATTAGAATATTCAGTATAATAATTAATAATTATTAATTATTTCAAACGGTTTTAACTCAATATAATTTCGAGCATACACTCAATTATTATAACGAGATAAATATATATCCAAATAGTTATTTAAACTCATTATAATTTCGGACATACACCCAATTATTATAACGAGACAAATATATCCAAGTTATTAATTAACCTCATTATAATTTCGGGCATACACCCAATTATTATAATAAGCTACAAAATATAGAAAATGAACAAAATATTGCTTACCTTCAAAAGTCGGGCGAATTCTTTTGGACTCCATTTGAAATGTATTTCCTTTGAGTCGAACTCAAGTAATGAAATGAAGTCAAAGAAGTGAACTCTATTTATACCAAAATTATGGATTGAATTGCGCATGAGCAACAGACCTGTTAAACAAGTTTGTAGCCAAATTTTACCGGTTAAAAGATTAACCATAAGTCAACAAAGTATTTAGCTGTTAAGCCAAATTTTTAATTCCAAATTCGATGAAAATTGACAAAACTTGTTTGTTTGATAAAGCATTTTATTCTTAATCTCATAATAATATTTATAGTTTACTTTACATATTGCAATAATTTATCGCTGATAAAATTAATCTTTCTTATCTCAGAGATTGTTAAATCTATTAGAGTTTCAGTTCCATCCAGTTTTCGGAGCTTAAGGTCATAAAGAAAAGCCAGATTTTCGTCCCGGGTAAAGGAAACTCTTCGCTTTTCACCCATGATCTCGTGGTTTTTTCCATTAATCATCGCCGGAAGCAGCTGTTCAAGCTCTTTAGGAGTTAATAATACGCCAATTTTAGTTGGAAATTCTCCAGCGTCCCCATTATATTTCGTGCGAATATCCACGTAGTAATCAGTTGTTCCATCTTCTTTCTTGATCGATCTTGTTGTGACATACTTTCTGAAATTATTTTTATCAGATAAGCGATAAGAAAATAAATCGTTGAAACTCATTTTTACAGATGATGAAATCACTGCCAATGGTAAAAATAATTTATAGTAAATTGATTTTGCCTTTTATACTAAATTTTTACTTTTTAATTTTATTATTTCATAATAGCTGGCACTACTTGTTTTCTTAAAGCAAGTCATCAAAATTTAAGTTAAACAGATATTTCAAATACATTTAATAAAATGGCGAATGTTACTAATGTCTGCCTAACTGCCGATTTAAATTGTAAAATTAATATTAAAGATTTTGTAAACAACAATTCAAATTGTGTCCAGCAAATGAGACCGTTCTCTCGATGTGTAATACGGCTTCGCAAACCAAAGACAACTTTATTTATTTATCAAAATGGAAAAGTTGTTTCAGTTGGCAGTAAATGTATAGATGAAGGAAAGAAAAGTATTCGAATTGTGGCTCGCCTCCTTCAGAAATCTGGCTTTCCTGTAATGTTACGGACCATTGAAGTGCAAAATATCGCCGCCTCTTACGATCTTAAAAGAAAATTCAACTTAAAACAGCTTCTGGTGTGCTTTAATGAGCAGGAAGATGTTAAGGCCACATTTAACCGACAGTTTTTTCCAAATCTTCGCGTTCAATTAAATGAACTAAATCCAGTTAATAAAGTAAATATCTCCCGAAATGGAAAAGTTGTTCTAACTGGAGTTAGACATTTAGAAGAACTTAATTATTTAATTAAATTGTTATTAGAAAAAATTTTGATTTAAACGTATTTTATTGTAAAATCTTGATAAGAATAAATTTTTGCTGACAAATCTTTGAGTTTATTTTGATATTTAAAACTTGCCTTATTTTCAAATACTTTAAAAATGTTTCGGCCGAAAAACATAAAAATTGTTTGTTCTTATCATGAAAGTGCCCAATTAATTGAAGACAGAGGAGATATTATTTGCCATGAATGTGGAAAAGTGTTAACAGAGCGAAATTCGAGTGATGCTACGGATTATCAGCCAGATGAATACTTTGATATAATATCTATTTGGCCGTATATCGATCAAATTAAAGAAATATGTCATCGCCTGTACCTTTGTGATGTTTTGATAGATGACGCCATATATTATTTAAAAATGTGTTCCACAAGCCCAGCATTGATGAAGAAAAACAAACTTGCACTCTGCGCAACTGTTATTTTTGCTTCGGTAAATCGGCACAAAACTGGAACTACTTTGAAAGAGATCACCAATCAATTTGGCGTAAACTTTAGGATCATCTCAAAGTGCTATGATTTATTCGAGCAGACTTTTAAAATATTTGCCGAAGAGGTTCCACCCGAAAGCTTTGTGGGCAAGTTTTGTTATAATTTAGACATGGATTTCAAATGTGAAAAGCTTGCCGTTGAAATCTTAGACCAGGCAAGACAGAATGACTTATTCGACAATAGATATCCAAACACTATCGCCGCCACTTCGTTATTAATCGTCTCCTATTTAAAGGATAGAAAACTATCGCTAAAGGATATTTCAACTAATTGTGGAGTATCTACCGTTACCATAAAGGAATGTTATCGCCGTTTTTATCCTAAACTTAATGTAATTATTTCGAAAGACTTTAATTTAAATAAAATACCGAAACTCTAAAGGAAAGTAAAATTTATTTCAACAAGCTCCCGCTAGGTATTGTTTAATTTAAAAATCTATCGTTAAGTGGACATTAGTTAAAATTTTTACCGCTAGAGGTCCACTAGTTTTGTCTTTTTCCTCTAGGGGTCATAAAAATGAAATAAAAAATTTAAAGCTTTTTAAAAATCCGCCAGGTGGCGCCACTTTCGCCAGTTACGTAGCGTGACGTCACAGCTTGCGAAAAGGCCTTGTTCTACTACTGTTAATAACCTAGATGATATCAATGAAAATAAAGAACTAGGTTTAGTTGGAAGAACTAAGATACTTAATAAGTTTAAAGGTAGTATTAGTGATTATTCCAAGTTAAAAGCATGGAGCTTGATTAGCCGAATTGTAAAATATGAGAAAAAAGTAAATATTGCATTCATTCGTGAGCCAGATACTTTTAAACCAGCAATTATTGAAGATATGATCTTGCTAAATTCAGTTATTTTAATCGATACTAATACAAGAGAATCAATATTTGAAATCTATCATAAATATTTAAAGTTATTTACAGTATGTGAGCAAGCATATTTGCCACAAGCTGGTTATTTTATAATTAGAAAAAATCATCCATTAAGTACCCACCTCAAATTCTTGTAAGTCTTTTTATTTTTGTTACTCACCATGATGATTGTATAAACTTATAATTGTAATTCTAGATACGAACAGATTTATCAAGCAGGATTATGGACACATCATGAAGTAATCAAGTTCATGATGAGAAAGAAATTGACCGGTGATATTAAAATGGACAGGGTTAAATCTTTGAAACATGAATTATCAGATGCAATTGACTTTGTTGAATTCTTTCGAAATAATCTTTGGGTACTTATTATTGGGTTTATGCTTGCTACATTTGTCTTAATTTTTGAAATTAAATATGCCAAGTATAAACTTACTAGTAAATCACAAATAACTATTAGAAGAATAAAAGGAACAAAAATTGATTTATTAAGGTTATATAAAAATCCAATAATGCATGAAATTAGACAAGAAATTTTAAATGATTTTTATTGGAAGTACCTAGAAACATTACCTAAAGTTAGTTTCTATTCAGTTTATAATCTTAACAAGATAAATTATTCTCGAAAATTATCTATGGTCAAGGATAGTAGAGTAAGATAATTCTAGAAAGACTTATCCAAAAACTAATAGGAATACTTTATTTACAAAATGGATGGTCAAGATCAGAGGCTTTAGGAAAGAAGCATAAAATAAATAATTTTTTTAAATATTTAACAAGGAAAAAAATTACCTTTTGAATATTAAATTTGTCATATTTAATAAAATGATGTAATCTAATAATAATGTAAATTAAAACAATTTAATTCATTTTTAAAAATTAATATTGACCTAAAAAAGCAGGGTTAGTCATAGGGGGATTTGCCGGAAATCCCCCCTACGGTTTG
>JAQIWF010000687.1:0-16376 GCA_034694965.1 Ceratozetes gracilis
CAGTTGTTAGATCCCCCAGTTGTTTGGTAATTCTTGATCTACCTTGGACATAACAACTGGGGAATTATACTGTAATTCTACCTGTAAATAACCATGTGCTTTTAACTCATTTTAATAATGAATGATTTAACTTTAAAATATAACTTTCCAGATCAATTAGCCAACTTAAATTAGGGCTTGGTGGAATTGATGAAAACTACAAATCCCTTATTCTAAACTATACGACTCCCAGAATATATTAAAGTGCCATGACACTATTAATGTACTTTAATGAATTGATGATTGCCAATTCATTGATTGGAAATTTGTATTCAATCTCAAACAGTTATTACTAAGGCACCCATTGAAGGGGATTAAATTGACCAGATCAATACATTTAATATACCATTAGATTTAAACAGAAGTTCTTTAATTATAAAATAAGTTGTTGGCAATCAACTAGGCATGTTTGAGCTTTCAAATTCTTAGGGGGGTTTTGGCATTAATCACTTCTTCTAGATATTGAACTCTTTGGTTATCCCCCGGGTTGCTCAAAATTTAAAAACTCCGCCAAGATCATATTTATAATGTATGGTAGGTTTATTGAGCTTGAATATTTTGATTTAAAATGCTTGTTACTGATTAAAAGTTTTCATTCTTTACTCATTTAGACTTTTTTTAACTTGTTACCTTCTTTAACTAGAATATGTTATATTTGAATAATAATTTGAACTTTCTCTGTCTTTCAATTAAAATGTTAAGCATAATGCTAATTTAGCACTCAAAATTGGATAACTGCCAATTCCCACACTATCAGGGTTAGCCATAGGGGGGATTTGCAGGAAATCCCCCTGAGGCTTGAGATTTACAAAAATCCCCACCCCCCCCGAGCTTAGTGAAAAATTGTAAAACAAAACCGCAAAGAAACGAGGCTCCCTCGATTTTGGCTGCTGGCCGAAGGCAGGTGGTCATTTTTTCCTAAAAATCTGCTATTTTGTTCGCTATTTTTGCTAATTTAGTTAATTTAACTGGGTTTAAATTGTATTAAAGCTAAATTAAGGCTAATTTAGCCGAAAAATAGCAATTTGACGTATATTTAAGAATAAAATGTAGTTTCGGTCGCCATCTTGGATTGGCGACAATTTTATCCTCCTCTAATACCCCCCCCTTAAGTTTGAGAAAAAAATCTGAGATTTTACCCCTCTTACCTCTCCCCCTGACCATCGAGTTGGATATCTATCCCTGATGTAAGTATACTTTTGCCTTAACACTACCCTCCCCCTCCCCCTCCCCCAAGGAAAATCGAAAGAATAAATTAAATATATTTATTTGAACTCTTTATTAAGAATTAACAACGAGGAGAGACTACAAATGCTTGCAATTAGTGATAAATTATCCAGGATAATATCAATTTTGAAGATTTTAAGATCTGAGAAATTAATACTTTATTTGCAATTAAGTCTAAAATCACTAAAAACTAAGAGACCATAGATTTGAGTGAAGACACGATTTGACAAAAAGTCCTATAAATTCAAACCTAAAATAATGATTAGATTCTAATCATTAGAATAACAAATAAATAATTTTAAGAAATGATAATTCAGTTTCGATTTCAATCACAAATCATTGAATCAGTTGTTGTAAAAGTAGTCCATTTAAGTGATACTCTTTGCGGAAGTATTAGAGGCGGAGACGAGACGTCCTCTGATGTAAATATTAGATACGTAGTCCCCGTCAGTGATATCGGCGTCAGTGATAAAGGAGTCGTCATCGATGGTCACAACTTTGAAGAACTTGTCTTCTTCTGAAGCAGAGTATGGTTTCTCATCGAAATCAAACATTTGACCCAAAATGACATTCAGGGCTGAAGTGTCGTAATTATGACAACCACTGTATCGATACAATGGTTTCTTATCGAACCGACAGCCGGACGCCTGACTACCGATAGGAGCAATGCATTCGTGGGTCAGCACACACTTAATCCACGGCAGCATCAGATCATTGTGGATGCGCTCAGTATTGTAAGTGAGAAGATGTGAAGCCCTAACCATTCGGTGAAAATAGAATTGAGTTTGAATTGTCTTAAAGTATTCAAACATTCGGGGATGGGTTAGACTAGAAGTCGGCTGTTCTATAGTCCAGGAGAGTATTCCCTCCTTTTTAGCCCTTTCGGCCAATCGCTGCACTTTCTGAAGGGCTGATGGCATGAGATAATAGTTGGGGTCTAACCAAAGGGCTGACCCGAACTCATTCAGCATTAACTGCACTATTAGTGGTCTAAATGCAGATAACTTGAGATCAGATACGTGTGACGGAAAGAGTTGATAATCAAAACGACGAATTGTGCACAAAGTCTGGCCAATCAATGGCTGGTTTGAAGACTTAACTGAATTAATATTCGTGTCAAGAGTTGAGTCCATTCGAGTCGTGTTTTCAGTGGTTTGGCTCTCATTGCAAACACTGGTTATCTGCAAATTGACAACAATTTAATCAAAAGGAAAATCCACTCAAAAATAGCAGTCATTTAAATATAAAATTCAAGGAAATGACTATTTGTGTCGATTTATACCTCAATTAATTGATGTTTACTGAGACCCAAATCATAGATAATTAGAGAATAGTTATTATAGATATTGTCCTGAAATGAACGGACAAATCCTTTGCTCAGATCCAACTGATCCGACTTAATAGCGGTGACAAAGACGGGCCAAGTAGTGGCCAAAGTCTGAGCGGTCAAAGTCCGAGACTTTGCCTTACCGTCCATTTGAGTCTTATTTTGTTTAAGACCTAAAAGTCTGAGATATTTATCACAATTTCGTTCACTTTCTTCACTATTTAAGTCATTATTATTAGTATTGATATAAATATTATTATAATTATAGTTATTATTAATGACAACACCTTTGAAGTGATTAAACTGTTTGTGAATCGTATTAATAGTGGGTTTCGGGTCTCCGACTAATAGACAATAGAAAACAGTTAACAAACAAATGCATAAAATAAGTAATAAAATGCTTTTAAATCTCATGACTGGCGTTGACTTCAATTCAATCAAAATCTAATTTAAATGCAATTGTTTTGACATTTTTGAGCAAAAATCGATCGCCTTTTCAGATGACATTTTTATCCACAAATCCCTCCACTTTTGGACATTTGTTTAACTATTTCACAGATAATTCATTAAACTTTACAATTAGTGAGAGATTTGTAAAACTGGTCTTTAAATTAATAAATATTTAATTGCATTGAATATGAGATTCAAAAGTCAATTGATTTTCAATGATTTGTTGTTATTATTGCATAACATTTGACAAAACGCCGAAACAATTAATACAAATAATCATAAATAATGTCTTCATTCATATTTTGCCCACTTTTACTAAACTTATCCTGATAAATGATGAAATCTGTATTATTGTCAAATTCAAATGTGAATCAAACCTTTATTATTGGAATTTACAATCAAATTGTGTTTAAAACAGTCTTTAGTTTCTCTGAATTATAATACAATTATTACTTATTTATAATACAATTTCAAGAATTAAGATAACAATCAGTTTATCCGAAGATAATTAACATTCAATTCTGTCGTTTATAAGGAAATTAATTATAAAAATGAGAAAAATGTAAAACTTATGAAAGAAAGTTATGACTTAATATCTGTCAACTGTTGTGAAAATTATTTTAAATAACTATAAGATATCTTCAAATCAGTTGATGAGTGAATTCAATTAAATATAACATTAAATAAAAGTCTAGTCTTTAATTACAATTCTTTACAAATGACTTAGAGTTTCATAAAATTTATATCAATTTCAGACTAAATGGTAGTTATTTTGCGAGCAATCAATAGATTGTGTAAAAAAACAAAGACTCGAATAAGAGATTAGTTTTCATTTGAGTTATCGGACAAACGGTACGAATATTTAGTTAAAAATTCGACCGGAATTTCTACGTCATCGCTATTTTCCAATTCATTTAGATGTCCGTCCCTTAGGAACAGCTCGTATTGATATAGAGTTAGTAAAGATAAGTGCCTTATATGTGAGGGAATGCCTTCGTTTTTAGCCAAACTTTCCAATAGATCGATGCCATTGTCTTCCACAACAAGTGGACAGTATTTGGAAGCTTTTGATAACAATATTAACTTTAATTGAAATTAATTCAAATCTCTTACAGTAAACTCGGGTGAGATTAGCCAACGCCCAGACCGCCCAATACTGTGCTTCAGAAGAAATATTAGACGACAAAAGTCGTAAAATTGGTTCAAAAGATCTGAAATTGAATTCAAATGTAAAATATATGCAAATGTTTAAGAGATAATTGAGTCGAACCTATAGTTTATATTCCTCTTAGAATTGATTTTCCAGCGACTGATCGCAAACTTCATACTCGAGAGCATATTCTCCCGCTTGCAGTCAAATGGTAAGTATTGCTGCCAATAGTGGGGACCGTCAGAGGCTATTAAGACAATAATTAACAAATATGACTAATATTTGACTTAAAGGACAGACCAATATGTGAGAGAATGCCGGCCGCGTTATAACTGACTTCAATGCCATCGCTTTCACTCTCCAAAAGATCTACAAATCTCTGAATATAGTCCGGATTCATAAGTCTATGCCTTAAATGCGCGCATTCGGCGACGTTCCCCAACAGTCCCATCATATTTCGTAACAATTCTGACAAAGACAGAGATAAATGAAGAACTTATCTCAAGAGGACAATACATACCGGCGTTGTGGGGAAAGGAATGCATACACGAAACAAAGTAATCCATTCCATTATTATCAAGAAATCGCTCGCAATTAACAGGTGTTTCATCTAAGAGTAAATAGATGTGGAAAGGATGTCATCAAATGACGAGGTAAGACATACCAGTCACGTTCCACATAGTACTCCAGGCTGTTTCCATCACTTCATCGCAAACATTTCGATGAAGTCTTGTGTCGATCAAAGATAACATTTTGTCGATTGCCCCCAAATCACCGACAATAGTCTTCTGGTCGCCATCCACCTGACAGGCCAGGGTATTCAACAAATATATTCCTATATAAAGGACACACATTGGAGTCTATTCAAAATATATGAAAGACTGACCCAATCTCTGAATAAAGTCGTCCTCATCATTAGTCACAATATGTAAGAGTATTTCAATGAGTCGCGAATATTCAAAGATCTGTTAATAAAACATAAATTTATTTTTTTTTAAAATGCATTAAAACTGTATTTAATGACTGACCAAATCATTGGGAATCTTGAAATGTATTAATGTTAAGCTCCCGTTCCTCAACATCTGTGGCAAAATTTTAAATAACCAATCAATTAATGAATGGAAGGATAGGTTACATACTGTGGTGTCATATCTGTGTTCTTGCATTGCATCCAAAAGACGAGCAATTATTTGACGCTTTATTTTAATATTGAAGTTATGTTTGGCTTCTTCTGACTTCACGATATAGAAGAGTGAGGCGGAGGCTGCGATTTGGATCTGCTTCTCCTGCAGGTGACGGCCCATTGACAGTAACACTATATCTAGAGCTCGGTTTACGTTATGAAAGTTAGTCTGAAATCAAATCAATTATTAGAATTAAATGAATGAATCAAATGAAAGGTAACCTCAAATCGAAAGCAATGGAACAGATCATTGAGAGTTCGCCTTAAGAACTCCACTCTATCGATATAGGCTTCACATCCGGTGAGTATTTGTTCTTCAGTGGCGTCACCGGAAACCTGTTAACAATTAATCAAATTCACAATAATATCGAATATTTATTAAACAAACGGAAAGAGCGGGTATTGTCCTCCGATAGGCCGCTTCGTTAGCAGTATTATAAAGACCCAGATATTCAAATTGGGTGTCATTACGTGATGACAAACCAGGGATGTATTCACAGCCTTACAAACAAACGAAAAGAATTGATTAAAGAACAAAATGAGTGGACAGTTGACTTACGAGGACCGGCCAAATTGGTTCCAGAAATGTCTAGTCTTGTCAGCTCTGGAAGACTCGTTACGATATGAGTTAACACTTTATTTGGATGTTTATATCCGTGTCCGTAACGGTCATTGGATGAGGAAATGTCGAGACAACTGTTAATAAAATCAATTATAAACTCTTTTTCGCACAATTTTTTCAAACGCTTCAATCAATTACCGCAAAGAACTTATTTTACAGATGTTATCGACGGCCAGTTGTAGTTTTGGACAGTTATACAAAATTAATGTCTTTAATGACTTGAGTTCACTGAGAGGCGCTCCGTCTTCAATGGAACAGCCGTTGCTATGAATTACAAGTTTTTAGAACTAAAGTCTTAGATTGATATCAATTCTAACCTCAAATCCAAATGTTGTAAAGAAGTCTTCATTTGAGAGTTAATTAAATATTTAAGATAAGGACCGGACGAGTCAATTGAGGTCCACTCGTGTATCACTAACTTACGAATTGATAGCAAAGGGTTTATCAAATGACTGGGAGTACAGAAGTCCTACAAATAAAACAAATGACAATTTGATTCAGTGGTTGAGGTTTCAGATAATCTAATAATCAATTATTTAAACAAAAATTAAGTTTAAGAAAAACAAGACTCAGATCTCAGACTCTGATAAGTATTCAGTTTTACAAAAATAAAAAGATATGAGAAGTACCTCATCGTCGAGTCCGTCCTCTTCAATATAATCAGGAAGAATATGAGTGGAACGTCCTATTGTTAGTGACTGGAGGGGAGAGTTTTGCCACGTTTTGATCACAAGTGTCTTAACTTTATTGTCGGCAATGTTTTTATTGAAAGTTTCCAACGGTTTATAAGAATCACTTTCGATGGCAATAATCGGCGATTTATTGGCCGTCTTATAGTCATGAGTGAAGTCCAAACTCATGGGTTCGTCGAAATCAATACTTTTAATGCCATTTAATTCTCTTATCTTTTGGGACTGGAAGTCAACAAAGTCGGGGTCATCGAAGACACCCATGGCTTGAGTGAGAGCGTAGTCATCCGTGATTTGACCCACATTTTCAACAATACAAGAATTATCTCTTGTGGTTGTGATGACACCATTGGCGTAACGCTTAGTAAACAGAACTCTTGACTCAAGAACGGGTCCCTCTTCTATAACACGAACTGTTCGGTGAAGTTTTCTCGGATCAGATATACGAGTAGTTATTGTATTTATCGCTTCCAAGGCTTTGAGCGTCAATTGACTACAATTACTGATATCTAAAGAGGTAATAGTCTTCGAGTGTTCCTCGAGGAACGACTCTAATGTCTCGTCAGTAATGGGAAGGTCTGAGAAGTTGGCGTCAGATATACGAGAGTTTGAGGAACGGAACTGATTTAAGAATTTTGTAAACGATTCCGGAGATAAGTCTGTATTCAAGTGCTGTTCACGATATACCTGTCCATCAATTAAATGATACATTCAATCAAATAAATCTCTAAGAATTCAGACATTAAAGGGATTAAAACTAATCACTAAATGTGAGACAACACTAATAATGGGATCACTTTAAGTGAACATCTAGTCATCAATTATGGGGTCAGAGGTCACACATTAATGGCTTTCATAACAATTCATTGGATATTATATTCATTTTAATGTAATTTTATTGTAAAGATATATATATATATATAAACAATACTGACTTCAATGAGAAGATCACAGATTTCTTGTGGCAAAGACATGCCTCTGATGTCCAGTTCTTGTTTGACAACATATTTGACACAGGTCAAAAGCAAAGAGTCGGGCGAATTATCACTGAAACTCATCAACTGATTCAATCGAGGACTCATTGTCTTCAAATTGGGATCAGTTTCTATACAATAAATTGTTGTCTAATATCACATCCAATACAAGAACTGTTAAACAGATTTCATAGAAATGAGTGAAAAGTTGTTTGTATTCTAAGTGTTTGTCGCGAGACTTGATATCAATCACTCAATACTATTGAGTCAATACAACACTTCTCACAATTCAATATGTTTTGTGTTTGAGACTAATCTATGAAATAGTGTTTAAATGAGTGATTAATTTGAGTCAAATGAGAGGATTAATGGCTAATATTGTAAACACAGACTCGTCTCAAAACAACTGGAGTTTACGTCAAAAACACTTTAAACGACAGCTGAGTATAACTTATACTCAATAATAACGTTCAGATATTTTAGTTGAGAGCGACGTCTATGACAGAGAAATATCTTACACCTTCAGCCGATATAATAGCTGAAAAGGTTATTCTAAAGGTATTTTTACCAAGATACGCTTGAATTTTTTTGATGAAATTTACCATACATAAGCATGAATAATTTGTCTATGTTACTATATTAAAACAATAAAAAGTATCCTTGTGGTTTTTTATTTATGGTTAATAAAAGTTAAAAGTTCAGGAAAGTGTCGCTTTTTATCACCTAGATAACAAGGGAATTTTTAAAGTTTTATAGTGGATCCAAATACAACACAAGATAATATAAAAACTAATTTCTGGAAATTTGAAAATTTGAGCTAGGAGATTAGAAATAGACATTAATATAATGAGGTATTATCTAATTCATAATTTTTAACGTCTATTTCTAATCACCTTTTACATCAAATTTTCAAATTTCCAGAAAATAGTTTTTATATTATCTTGTGTTGTATTTGGATCCACTATAAAACTTTTAAAATGAGCTAATAGTTCTATACTTACCTTGATTAAAACTTAATTTACACAATTTAAATATACTAAAGATCCTTGCTAAAATAAATAACCTGAAATGAGTTCAAATAGAATTATAAGACTTTGTTTCAATCAATTGTTTTATTTCCAACAAAATTCAAAAATAAATTTTTATAAATTAAGACATTTTATACAAAAATGGATTTAAAAATAGGATAAAAAATTATATCTTTAATGAAATGTCGTTTTCAAGCATTAATTCAAAAATAAATTGAGTTTAAATTAATCACTAAATTAAAGCTATTTTTCACAATAAATATTAGGAAAAGAAGTTTTGAACAAAAGTTAATGAAATGCTTTTAGTGTTAAACCGTTGCTTTGCGACAATTGTAGAGCCATTTAATAACTCTGGCGTTCTTTTCCACTATGGATGTGCCCGAAGATAATGTATGACAGGAACGGCTTTGCATGAGACGAGTGTTTAGTGTTTGGCGCTCCACTTTTGGATGACCGTTCGTCGAGTGCCTGTCTGAGGAACTGGACGAAGAACTTGAAGACATGACTGCCTGTCGCACATCAGATGATTCAAATGAATCACATGATTCAAAATAGTGGGCCGGAGTTGATATCAATGAGTTTGTAGCCTCTGAACGGATTGAATCCCAAACAGTGGAGTCCAGACCCAGAGTCTCGAAAAAGCGTTCGATTTCGTCCTTAGATTTGTTTCTTCGAAGTAATAGTCTGTTCGAAACATCAGATTTTGAGCGCGAAATACTTAATTGTCTCGAAGATGAGTTCGTTGTGGAAGTGCTTCTAATGATAGGGGTTATGGTTATAGCAGTTCCCGACTTTTGATGTAAGGGTTGGGTCAATGGCTTGGACTGAATGATTAGTTTAGAATTATTACAAATTTTGTTATTATTATTACAACTGTTATTATGACTAGAATTGTATCTCAGAATACAGTTATTAGTCTTCTTATTGTCGACAATAGTCTTATCATTAGTTTTGTCGGCAATAGTCTTGTCGTTAGTTTTGTCGAAATTATCTGTAAAAATAGTTCTCTGTTTTGGGACAACATTTATATTTTGGCGTAAAATTTGTTGATTCGTTGTTTTGAGCCTTTCCTTAGGTTTTGGTTGTACTGAACTTTGGTCCGCACTCTTTATCACTGAGACCTTTGCCTCAATTTTCTTCTTATTCTGACTCGACATGTGTTGAGTTCCACTATTCTGTTCCTCACTATTTTCAGCAATCAATTGTCTTAACTGTTGTTCCAAAAAATTTGACCCTTCACTGGAAAGTCTAGAAGATAGGGATGGGTTTCTCTTTCTCGTCACTACAGCTGTTGTCGACGATTGAGAAGAATTGGTAAGTCCTGAAGATTGCATAGTTTGCTGACATTTATTGTTTGAATGATTTAATTGATGGCAATCAACACTAGTAGGGGTCAGAAGAATGGGTGGACTTTGAGTTAGAATCACAAGCGATGGCTTCAAAGCCGAAGTGGATAGAGATTTGTGTAGTATTTTCTGCTTTTCTTTACCCTCCCTTTCCATTGTAGGCGTCGGTGAACTTTTTATATAATTATATTTAGTTTCGGCTAATCTCTCGACAGCGCTCTTACGGCGGATCACTAGAAAAAAAACAAAATTTAAATTAAATTTGAAGCAAATTCTTGAACTCAAATCAAATATCGGTCAATGAATTTAGGAATAAATGAATTTTTATTTAATTTCATAACTTTTTTTTGTAGGAAAAGACTCATTATTTTCCTTAAACCCATTTATAAAAAGATTTTTTTTTGTCAGGAATTCAAATATGAATTTCTGAATAAATTAAAAGTTAACCAAAAAATGGTAATTCCTCTCAAGAAGTCATTAATGAATTAATAAAATTGTTTTGGAAATGAGAATTGAATGGAAATCTCATTTGACTTTCAATAGTTTATTCATTTGTAAGTTTAAAAGTCATGTAAAATATTAGAATAAGAATTACTTACAAATCATGACAACAGTTGAGAACTGAAATGATCTTTGAATTTGTGAGTAACTGACATATATCTCACAAACACAAGAATTTAAGAAAACAATTGTAATTCAAATTTTATTTCACTCAACGACTAAACAAATTGAATGACAATTCAAAGAGTCTTTGAATTCTGAAAATTCATTCTCAAAGACAGTGTTTGTCTTCATGTGAGGAAACCGTGTTTGGTGTCAACCCATAGGAGAACAGGACTATTGTTCCGTACGTTAGACAAATAAAAAAGAAAATATCAAAGGATTGAGATTTTTCACAAGATATTCATCTATCAACTTATTGTATGTCCTGTTTCTCCACAACTTATAAAACTCTTTCAAATCGACATTTGATCTCAAAATTACATTTCATTCCAAAGTTAATACTTTTTTGACTGAATTCCAAACCAATTGTCGAGTTATTTAAATGTTTAAACAGATATTTAACTCAAAAAATAATATAATGAATGCTTTAAATTCATAGCAAATAAAACTACTGCTGGAATACAGTCGAACCCAATACTATGCACTGGTTATGCTCTAGAAATTCAAAGTTCGGTCACAATCCCAGCACAAAATACAATAAATTTTTTGCTGACAAATAATTAATATATTTTATAATACAATATATGATGTGATAAACAATTGAATAGTGAAAAAAGGATATAAAGCCTATCAGTATTCACACCACAATAATAATGAATTTGAGGAAAAAAGGCTTTTCATTGCTTTACAAAGCATTTGACGAAAGACTGGTTTTTTGTTTACTGCAATCTTTTTGTCCGATGAGTTTTGTAGACCTTTTAATTTATTCATTAATTTTCCAGAAAGTAATTCAATCAGAAAATTAAAAGTTTAGTCAAAACCTATTTTGCAATTTTTTCTCGTCTTTTCTGTCAAATTGTTTGACTTTTTTCACAACTTTTTAAGCATTTCAGCTAAAATTCGTTCCCCTTTTTGGGCCCAAACTATTGAAAAGTGTTTTTCCATTTGAATGTCAATTAGTTTTCAATTAATTTTTCTCATTTGACTGACTTTTGAGTTGAAATTCGAGTTTTTAAGCGAAATTAGTTTTTAGTAAAACGTTTGATATAATGACGTGAAATATATTTGAACACAAATAAGAAAATAATATAAATATAGTTTGAAAACATGTCTTACGTGTGGAGACATTTGGTTTCTGGCGATCTGTTGGCGAAAAACTCTGAGACCATCTTAGCTGAGGTCGAGTGCCATTCGTGAAGCCATTATTGCAATGATTTGTATGACTACCAGAGCTTTGATCAAAAATTTGTGCACAACTTTTGTTGAGAATATTATTATCGTTATTATAATTATTAGTAATTTTTGTGCACTTATTACGAATCGATGCCATAATTAAGAGACCATAAAGTGTTGCATATTATGAGAAGTGATTAATCGGTTTCTATTAGTGATTGACAAATGAAGTAAAACAAAACCAATTAAAACACATTCAAAGCGTACAATATTTTCATTACTAATCGCTATAAAGTGTGTAAACATATAACATATGAGCAAAAACTTTACTAGAATTCATACAAGAGATTAGGGTTGAAATGAAAATGCAATCATATATTTACCACAATTTATGGTTTAATATCTCTGTAAAAAAGATTGAATTTTTGGTCACGAATACAATGAACACGATTTTGATTAACATTAGAAACCATTGAAACAAAACAACTTCTCCTCTCTTAAGGCAATTGAGATGAAAACTCCGTGAAAACAATGATTAGTTGCAAAAAATACCGCATTTCCTTCAAATGCTTCACTCAATTGTATATGTTATCCAAGAGTCAAATTTATATCCAAAATATTTTTTGAGCCCAAAATTCTCATATCATATACACTGAGCGGTAGTTTTAGTGCAAATGTTTAGGTTTTAGTCTATGGCATAGGATATCACACTTTGACTGAAGTGAAGCACAGAATACATACATTTGGATGAAGACTACAATGAGTCACAAAAGTATGAAAAACAGCTGAATATCTGTTTTGAATTGACTTTAATTGCAAAAACATGTAATAGAATGAGATGAACTTGATAACATTGATAATATGGCTCATATTTTCAGCAAAAATAATCTCTTTTAGCCTTAAATTTATTTATTATTCGCTTTTAATATGGATTTTATTTTTCAACTTTTAATACAATCCATAGTATTATAGTTTTAACTCATATTAAATGAAATGCGCTTCAAATCAAAGGCTATGTTAAGCACAGGTTTGTTGTTGTGTAAGACTCGTCTCCTTTGGTTGAAGGACAGACCCATTGGACTGGAAGAACAGGTTTGAGTGGATAGTTGTTGTTGTTGTGAATGCTTTTTATGGAACTTAAGTCTTAAGCACTAATATTAGGACTGAAAAATGCTTTGAGTTTTTATGCCTTTTCTGTATCTCATGAACGATGACTTCGAGTCTGTTCACAACAAACGCCAACAGCTCTGCTCTACTGACGATCCCTTCGGATGTGAGCATCAGATTATATCTTTCAGTTGTTCTCTCCCTCTATTCCATGGCTAATATCAACAGTTTTAGGGACCGTTTGCACACACATTCCCTTTCTTGTCCAGGGGTTGGGTATAGGGATGCTCAACATGTAAAGTGTGACTGCAAATATGATGATCAAGTTTATTTTATGCATTAAAATGTTTACTCTGGTCATTGAACTATGCATTAAAATATGAGTTTAGAAACAATTGATGGTAATTTGAAAATGCAAATAGACTTGTTTGTAGACGAGGTAAGTTAGGGGGTGCACACGTAATACCCTCCCTCTTGACCTCCAGTCTAGACTCTAGACATACAACCATTGGTTTGGGAGATGGAGAACATATCAGTTATGTCAATGACTGCCACCCCTGACTCCAAGGGTAGGGATAGTAGGGATGGTGTGAGTTATGCGGATTAACATTCTATGAATGAATAAAAGGACAGATGTTTTGAGGCAAAGAATTTCTACATTTATAACGGAATTTCTCTGTTATATAAAGTGTGCGATTAGTGTCCTATCACTCGATCTCCGCTTGAATTCAATCTAATCTTCTAAACAAATAACTGTTTCGCTATTCAACAGAAGCTCTCAAAAGAAGTTTTCATTCAATTTTCAATTCAACAGTTGATTGGTTTCAAAGAGTGTTTCATTTTATTCGTTATATAATATAAAAGACTATTTTATTCACTCATTCATTAAATTTGGGCGAAATATAAGTGTAATGAGAAAAATATGGACTTTTCTATAAAAGCCTGCATTCATTAGTTGTCGGAAACATTTCTCCTCAAATGATAAGAATTAAGTTTATCGCAAAAATTCAGATCCATTTCCCGAGACTTTTAGTGTCAGATAATTTCAAAGATCATTTTGAGAGCAATAATATTAGAAAACTATCAGAAATATATTATATTTCGGTCATTAGATATGGTCTACAAAGCACTCGACATATGGCCTGTCTTGAGATACAGCAGACTTTAATGCATTAAATATTAATAAACATAATATTCACAGTTATTAAGGCATATATTGAGTTCAATAGCGGACAACATATAAGATATCAGTTTTTTTTTCTAAAAGTTCTTCACATTTCTCTCATTAAAATGTATTCAAATTTATTTTAAGATAAGTATAAAATATAAGACACAATATCTATAAACTAAATTGGATCAATTAACCAATTTTAACATATTTCCTAGATTTAATTCCCAAATCATGCTAATTTTATGACTTATGAGTAATATTAATAATTTTATAGAGTATTAATAATAAGCCATAAATCTATGAAAATAATATATGAGAAACAGTTTGAATCGATTATAGTATGTAATGGATTTTGGAAATTATGTTGATTCCTATACAATCATATTACTACTTATTGTGATTTATTTCCCAAATATGCAAAAAATGACTAAATGAATACAAAATCAATTATCTTTGGATTTTGTTTCAAATTTTCCACAAGTATTTTATGAAAAATATCACCAAGCTTCCTTTTATCGTTATTTGACACTATGTATATGACACTGTAAATATACTTCTATATACAGAATTGGATCTAGCTTTTGAGGTTAGTAACTTGCAAATTTCAGTTTTAATTACTTCTTGTTCCTTGACCTTGATTTGTTGAAAAAGTCCTCTAGTTAAATAGAGAGTATCGATTGATTAGTGTTTATTCTTTATTGTAAGTTATATTTAGAACCGAATTCTTAAAAGATTGAGTCGATAATGAATTTGAACTTATTTTGCAAAATATATTTTAATATTAAACTCAAAAGTGAAAGGATTTTAGTGTTTAATTGAACTCAAATTTAGTCAAATCTGAGATCGCGATAAAGTTGTAAAGCGTCAGTATATCCAAACCCTTTAAGATTTCCAGCTCTTGGGAGGCGCCCCACCTCTTCAAAGCCATGTTCTTTACAAACTTGAATGCTGGCCGGGTTTGACACAAACACGAGATTAGTATAAAGGGCTTCATATCCAATGATTTTAGCCATCCTCACAATCCTTGACATCATAACTCTTCCCAAACCCCGACCCCTATATTCAGACTTAATAGCCATTCCACAGTTAGCTAAATGAGAGGAACGGCCGGGAAAGTTAGGCTTAATATAAAAGCCTCCGATTGTCTTATTAGTGGTCGACAAACGAAATACAAAGCAGTTGTGAGAAAGAAAGTACTGTCGAAAACTTTGTTCGTCTGTCCGGTCCTGTGGATTTGTTTGACCCTCTTCTACAATCTCCTCGAATATCTCATAAAGTGGTCTAAAGTCCAACTCCTCTCTGAATACATCCAAGATAACAGATTCACCTGTTTTTCTCAAAATTATGTCTTCAGGCAAACCATCAAAAGTGTTTCGGATGTGTTTTATGTCGAAATTGTATGCCGTCGTCATTGTCCTCAAAATGACATAATAGAGTGATTAAGCATATAATTTTCACGACTATTATCTCAAACTACCTTCAATTTGTCCAAACAAGAGAGCAATTACTGATAAAACAACAAAATTAAAATAATTTATGATATCTTAATTGAATATTAGTAAAAGACACGGAATAAGCATTAGATGGCATTAATCTAGTACATATCAGTTAATTATGACAAACGCTACTTAATATCTGTTTCTATGACTACTAAATCATATCTTCATATCTTCACATTTTATCATTTTTAGCATTGAGCTAAAAGTTAACACTGGTTTTAATAAGGGTTTCCACAAGGGTCCAGACGGGTCCACAATGGGATCAGAGGAGAATATTTTGGAAATTTTTATATAAAAATATAGAAGGATCAAGGGGATATAGCAAAAACTCGTCGGATTTGTAAGTTTTAGAAATTTTAGGGGAAACCCTAAAAATGCCCCTTTGCTTCGCTTGTCAAACATGGTTTTAAGTGGAAGAGCGCGAAACACGTCATAAAATATTGGATTTTCACACAATTTCTGCTCGAATTGATATCTAGGAGTTTGGTATCAAATAATTTATTCAAATATATGAAAACCAATGAAAATCAACAGCATTTTAACCCTTGCATTTATATGACAAATTATTTTAAAATTAAATTTTACATATAATTACCTGTGTACATACTCAAAATTCTAGATCAAAATATAAGAATGAAGTTGATACAGTACATCTCGCTTAAGAGTTTCTTGCTTAAAGGCAAAATCGCTTATAAGCAAGTGATAGTCAAAGCACCGGCGGTTTCTAT
>JAQIWF010000688.1:0-16371 GCA_034694965.1 Ceratozetes gracilis
CAGCATATAGTTTAATGTAATGTTTGGCTAAAGGGGAATAATTTGCTGGTTTTAAGTTTTCGGAGACCAAATTGTCACAAAGAGTTAACGAGTTCCACTATCAGTACAAGTCCGATAAGTTTTTGCTATACTCCTCCCGCTTAGGATTTTTGGGGGAAATCCACCATTTTACCCCTACCTAGACTCCCACCCTTCCGATCGGTCGACCTTGCGCATCTCTGATTTTGAACATGGATATTTTGTGTTCTACATAATAATTTTTAATTAACAAGGAACAATAATTGTGAGCGTCCTATTGCACATGGCTGTTATCTATGATAAGTTATCAAATTTCTTTAAGACGTGAGATAACCAAGACTATTATCCAAAGTTTGCATCAATAATAAACTTAAACAATCTAATAAAAGTTTGACTAAGAATATGTTAAATTTGGATCTCCTCGTCACATATAAACCAGATCATAAGTTAATAACTGGATATGAAGTTAGTCATATGAACTGAATTTAGGTTAGATAACTAACTTCTGGTATTCTTCAATGGATTGTGTGGTTATTTCTCATTGTTATACACGTCTTGGTTATTACTTTTAGACAAATAAATAAAATGTTTCACTCATTTCTCTCAAATATAACCCTTTTTTCATTTGAATTGTAGAGAAACTTATAAATCGAAATCAAATGTTATTTTGTAATCATTTACTGATAATAACGAAGTAATACTAAAATTGTCGCTAATATTAATGAATAATTCATTTTGTGTCTAATCATTAGTGAATCTGACCATAAAATAGCATAAAAGCCATAATTATATGACATGTCCTCAACTAAAGGCTCTTCGAATAAATTTTTTTAATACAATGTATGTATGTTTTGAATTCATATCAAAAGTTAGGATAAATTGTGATCTCATTGTAATGTTTTGTGGATATAATACTTGAATGAGATATCAAATAACAGAGAAGTTTGGAGTCGATTGCAATGAATGAATGCGAAGAGTTGTGTGCCTTAACTCGTATTCGTTGCAAATTATGAGCATTTCATTAAAGTTTTTCCATTAATTCTATTGAATAATAATTGCATTTCTGAGTGTTGTGTTAACTTGTCTTCTGATTGAACTTTGAGAAAGTTTGCAGCGAAACAAACTTCCTCTTAATGTGTGTAAGAATAGATTGGCTCAAATCAGTTGTATTTTTTGCGTAACAATCGTGATGTAGAGGACAAGCAGTGCAACAGTGCCTCAAACACTGTTTATCCCATTCCGTAGTATTCCTGTTTGTGTCACCCTTACAGTCAAGTTAACCGGCATTACAGCACATAAGAGTGAACTGATGCAATCGACCACTCACATCCAATATATTCAATTAACCTGGACATATACTCTCCTTAATAGACATGATTTGAATTCCATTCATTCTGGTTGTGATTAATAGTCAAGTGTTTGAGTGTCAAAATAGTTCACAATTTAGTATTTGAGTGCCTTTTCATACGAATAACGCGAACTTAAAGCACACATACAATGGTTGGGAAGACATCAACGCTTGGCTTCGAACACACTTTAGTAAGTTTTCCATTCAATTATTACTCGATATTTCTAAGCATTTCTCTCTCAATGCTATCATTCAAACTAAGCCAAGGATAGAGACATTTGTGATAATTATATCCCTTATTATTATATTTAGATGTATGGCCAATACAGAGAAGATCTGGGAGAATATGCCAAAAAACAGGCCAAAAAAATTAATAGATTAAGAAAAAGAGAGGAAAAAATTTTAGCACAAAAAGGTTTGAAAAAGAATATATGGAAACGAAAAATAACAGGTTTGTTAAGCGACTAACCAGCATGATTTGCTCATTTTATATCCATATTCATTTCATCTCTTTATTCATATTTATATTTTACAAAAACTTGTCTCAACTCAAACCCCTTTCAATTTATGTTCATTTAGTTGTACTTTAATTTGTAATTAACTTACTTTTGGCCCAATCTTTGCATTCAATTAATGAATTAAATGAAACCTTGAAATGAAAGGGAAGCCAATAATTAGTGACAACCAATTTGATTCATTGACTGTAGAACCGGATCACTTCAATCCACAACTTTTACATTTTTCCAATCGATTTCCAAATTTATCGATTCAATTGATATGCAGTTCAAAGAAGTAATTGAATTACTGTTCAAATACTATATATTCTGTTCCACATAATAATAAAGTTGCTTCTCTACCAACAATACCCATCAAAACTTATTGAAACAAGCAAAACTTAGAGAGTAAGAGAGAGGCTATTTATATGTCCTTCGGAAGCATAACACTTATATTTTTGAAATATAAAGTAGAATGGTCATTTATTTAAAAATATGCTTGTTGTGCATTTTGGGACTCCAAATAATTTGATAGTATATTTGAATGAATATGGACTGAGTCGGACTCATTTTGGTTGCCAGAAATAAAAGATAATTCTTTTCAGTACTGATTCTGACAGCTTTCACAGCATATAATAATTAAAAAGTTGACCTTTAACATTTAATTCCATTTAATGAGAATGATCAGTATTTTATTTAATGCTTAGTTTCGGTGCCCAGATTAGATTGCTCAATTAGCAAGTTATTTAGTTTTTACACTAGTTATTTTCCGCACACTTACTTATTTACTCCTTTACTGACACTCTCTATATCAGGGATGTGGATGGGGTCTAGAAAATGCCAAGAATCGTTAAATGGTAATTTACCCCCCAGTCAAGGAATTAGTGCCAATATTTACTTAAATACTACACGGATTAGACTTAGAAGGGGTGAGTTTAGGGGAGTCTTAAAATCGAAAAATTAAAAATGTCATAGAAATGCGTAAACGATATCAAAAAGACGTTTAAGCATTTTAGCCCCCCTTAGAACTTAAACCCCTTCCTAGAGTGGCTGACCATCAACATCCCTGCTCTACATTTATACTTTTGATGTGAAACTAATTTTTGGTAATTCTGTAAATCAGCCTATTTTTCTGTGTTCTGGAGACATACATTTGCAAAAATAGGAGAAGACTGGGTCTTTCTGGCTCTCTTAGGAGTAATTATGGCACTTTTAAGTTTCATCATGGACTGTAAGACGGATCAATTATTAATACAATGATAAAGTGAAACATTGATGTAATAGATTGTATACATATCTGTGCGAAGACTCGTTTATGGCTTTACGAAGACTTAACGGGCGATAATATTGTATTTAAATATTTGGCCTGGACTACTTTGCCACTACTCTTGATATTATTCTCATCCGGATTCGTTCATATCGTTTCACCGCAGGTATATTCTAATTTTTGGTCACTATTTCTATATTAATGCAAAACCTAGGTCAAATTGTGTTGTTTTATAATGATAATTAACTTAATAATTTCTAACCAAATGAGAGGCGTCGGAGGAGGGCATTTAGGGACTTACCAGACATTTCCTAGGATATAAGCCCCAAGGTTTTTCAGAGATGTGAGGCTTATATCTAGGTATAAATTCATTTAAAAAATATTTTGAATTGGGATATAAGCCCCAGGAATACGGTAACTAATTTACGATAAATATATTGAATAAAAATTTAGAATGACTGTTAATCAAGGTCCAAACAGGGTTGGCCAAAGGGAGGAATCTAACAAAAATATCCTTTCCCTAAGATTCGATGAGTTTGGCCATCCCTGGTCTTTGCCCTACAAAGAGGTCAGTGGACGGGTTTAAGCAAATATTTGGTCAAAATCTATGGGTTCTAAATCATTATTTTTGTCTACATTTAGATTAAATTAGTTAAATGTGTTTAATTAGGCAAAGTATGTATCACTTGCTCTATTTGGCCACAAATATCAAGTTATAATTTTAGCAGAATCTGAGCAGATCACCCTTGGTTAACTCTACTTATAATTAATTCTATTGCGAATATTGTCCCACAAATAATTATTGACAAATTGGTCAAAGGGGTCCCTAATAGCTAAGGTGACAATTTGTAAGCAGTTTAATCAATTTGATCTGAATTCAACCAAATATGGGATTTGGCCCTAAATAGAAACAAAAGTAAACAATCTCGGTTAAACATTTTTAACTAACAAGAACATCTTTGTATATTAACAATGATAATCACGGATAACATTGATTATTTGATGCCTCCAAATGATCTATAATTTGATTGTAATTAAAGGCCGTCGGATCGGGAATACCTGAAATGAAGACCATATTAAGAGGTAAGTACTGAAAAAAAAGTGAAATTTTTACAAAAACTTGATTTATTTGAATTATAAGGAGTGGTACTCAACGAATACCTCACTTTTCGCACATTAGTCGCTAAAATGATCGGTAATTATGTTTTCATTTTTAAACTATTATTTATTTATTCATATGAGTCATAGGATTGAAAAATAATTTGTGTCTATCTATGATAGTTAAAGGCTTTAACTTAAAGCCATTGTGTTCTAAAAGAAATGAGCTTGTTATACTATAATGAGGCAATTTCTGGGCTCTGACTCTTTACATTGAATACTAAATAAGTATGTGAATATTTTGCTCCTTAAAATAGTAGCAATAAAATAACCATGTTCATTAAAAAATAATGGAAGACAGACAGGCTATAATGGAAGAAAGTAAATCTAAGGTCATTCCTACAGACAATTATTTGACAGATAATGACACCCTTTTCATAGAAATTAAAATAATTAACAAATTTTTATCGTTATTTACTCGATTAGGTTTGACTACAACTCTAGGAAGTGGTCTGCCTCTGGGCAAGGAGGGACCGTTAGTATTTTGACAAAAATAGAATAGAATAACTAAAAGGGATTGTACAGGTTCGTTCACGTGGCTTCTATTGTGGCCACACTTCTCTCAAAACTGATCACTTCATTCAAAGGAATTTATGAGAACGAGTCGCGAACGGGAGAGATGTTGGCTGCGGCCTGTGCTGTGGGTGCGATACTTTCATTAATATAACTCAATGATCAAAGACTTAAATATTGTTGTGTTCAGGGGTTGCCTCCACATTCTATGCCCCAATCGGTGGCGTTCTCTTCTCAATCGAAGTCACATCAGTTTTCTTTGCCGTCAGAAACTATTGGCGCGGGTTTTTCGCTGCCTGTTGTGGGGCTACTGTCTGGAGGCTTTTAGAGGTTTGGTTCAAAAATGAAGGCAAGTATTCATTTTATTGGATACAAACTTAATCTACTGTTTAATGTGTGAATAAATTAAATTTTCACACAAATTACCGATAATATGCTTTAAGATTAAATGTAAACTGAGAATAAAGGAATATACCTTGTTCAAACAGAAGCCATCACAGCTCTCTTCAAGACGAACTTCAGAGCGGACTTTCCTTTTGATCCTCAGGAACTTTTCGTGTTTTCCCTAATCGGTGTGGCCTCAGGTTTTGGTGGCGCGGGTTATGTCACTTTCCATCGAAAAATTGTTAACTTTTTTCGAACTCACAAAAAATTGAGCGGATTTTTGCAGAAAAAGTTGGAATTTATATCATTTTTGATAAGTTTATTGAATGTTAATTTCTTTGCAGTCGATTTCTATATCCGGGTCTAATCACCATATTTTTAACAACAATTTCATTTCCAATGTTTTTGGGCCAATATATGTCCGCAACGGTATGTCTACTAATTATGAAATGTAGTTAAAGTGAATTTAATTGGATTGCAGTTATCGACTCACGACTCAATCAATGAAATGTTTAGCAATATAACCTGGGGACATAACCTTTCAGATCCGGTTCGTTTAAAAATGGTTAAACATTGGTCTACAGAGCATACCTCTATTTATTTCAATCTCACCTTTTATATCCTGATGACAGTAAGCCATTATTTTTTAAATGACATTTCAGTTACTCCTTCCCATCGTTTAGTTTTGGATGTCAATACTGGCGTCTACTATACCCGTCCCAAATGGCACTTTCATTCCGGGTTTGTATTTCATTTTAATATTATTTAGTATACTTTTTGTACCGGCATAAGGTTTACCATTATTGGTAACCCTTTGAACTCTTCCCTATTTATTTGAATCATAAGTTTTCCAAATCATGTTTAGGATCTGGAAATCTATTTCTAATTAAAATTTGATAAATTTTATGCTGTGATGCAAATAATGACAAATCTGTTTATTTGCATATATCGAGCAATTCATATGTAGTCTATTTGTGTATTAATTTAAATCAATTACAATATATCTCTTAGTTTTCAAAATCGGTGCAGCGTTTGGACGATTAGTCGGTCAGTAAAAGCATATCAATTAAATTGAATATAATATAAATGTGATATTATCTAGGTGAATTAATGGCTCAATTGTTTCCGTCCGGCATATCTTTTGGAGGATCGCAAAATCCGATAGTGCCCGGAGGCTATGCTGTCGTCGGTAAAGATTTCAAATTTTATATAGGAATACCTTGATCATTATATTACATCTGTTTACAGGTGCCGCCGCTTTTTCTGGTACTTATAAGTGAATGTTAAACATTGGTTAAAATGGAAGTGTCTTTCAGGTGCGGTGACGCATACGATCAGCACTTCTGTGATAGTGTTTGAGTTGACGGGTCAGATGACTCACATTATTCCTGTGATTATCGCTGTATTGATTGCAAACGCAATCTCTCAGACATTAGAGCTGTCTATTTATGACTCAATTATCCAAATAAAGAAACTGCCATTTCTTCCACCAATTCTAAGCACATCTTCTGCTGCCCATCACATTCATGTCGAGGATATTATGGTTCGAGATGTGGCCTACATTTGGCGGAACTGCACATATCGTGATCTCAAAAATTTACTCAAAATGCGAAGAAAACTGCAGTCATTCCCATTAGTAGAAGACGGCAATAGTATGATTCTCTTGGGATCTGTACAAAGACAAGAACTCTCACATCTCGCCGGACAGAGACTAAGTCGAGACAGAAGACTACAAGAAGTGAGGCGAAGATATTCAATTCAGGACACTCTAATGCAAGCGGCAGAAAGAGCTGCCGCAGTCTCTGAGGCCACCACTAAGTCTCTCTCACTTCCAAAAGACAATACAAACGTTAGACGAATGTCTCGATTTGAAGTAACTCCAGTTCCTCAACAGTCAATTGATGGCAGATCTTCTCCACCGCCTAGTAATCGACTGTCACCCAAAGCACCGGTCAAATCAATATTGAAGCACACTGTTTCATTCACATACTCTCCTCATGCCACAGTCACTCTAACTGCACAGGGTCTGTTTCTTTACCACTACTCCACAATTATTCTCTCTTCAAATCAAAACTATTTAACAGATTCTCGTTTGAGACACGCGTTTGAGAATATATTCTTCAAAAGTCTCAAACTTCAAGACGCGAATCCAGAAAAGGTTTACATATTATTGTCTAAACTCTACTAATTATATATCATTTACTAATAGAATGCAAAATCAGACAAAACAGATGTTCCCAAAAGTCCTTCTCATTCATTGCACCGAAGGGTCCAATTAGTGAGTCCTCTCATTACAAGTTGACATAATATCATGCTTTTGTTTGAAGCCTCGAGAAAGAGTGATCGATATGTCTCAAGAGGAACAGTTGGCCTGGGAAGAGGAACAGTTAAACTCAATGGTTGATTTTACATCGTGTCGAATAGATCCTGCTCCTTTTCAACTTGTTGAAAAGACTACTTTACTCAAAGTTTATTCCATTTTTTCAATGTTGGGTCTAAATCACGCTTATGTCACATCAATCGGTCGTTTGGTTGGAGTCGTGGCTCTAAAAGACGTATATTTTATATATTATTTACTTATCAAACACTGAACTCATTTTAATATTTAACTCATTAGTTACGAACTGCTATCGAGAAAATGAACCAAGGACAACTTGTTCCTAATAGACCAACAATTATAATCAATGGGGAAGATTGTGATCCATCTGATCCACACTATGAGGACACCTTCACGTCTGTGGCCACTAATGACTCCGAAGTGATTCGACGCAACGATAAGGAAATGGAGACCAAAAATGTTTAACCATTTATTCAGACCTAAGTTTATAGTCATTTGAGTGTCTTTTGGTTATGAGTTGATCTCAATTTTATCGAAACACAAATTAACAAACAGTGTATTCACCGAATCCACACAAATCTCTGAGTTGAGGGTCATTTAAATACAATCACTAAAACATCATATTTTGAGCAGAGATTTGCTTCAAATTTGAATTTATGTTACAATCAATCAATAATTAAGACAATCCGAAGAGAGTTCGCTATTTTGTATTAACTCGCAAATGAATTATCTTCAAACTAAACTAGGTTTTATAAGATGAAATATATTTCAAAATTTGATGATCCTGGTTATATTGAAATGTTTCTTTTATTGACAATCGTTCCAACGAGTCTATAAATTGGGAATTGTGTCAAACAAAAGAGCGTCAAATGGTTGAGCACTTAATTGTATCTTTTAATTAATTTTGGTCTACTCATCAGATGCTGGTATAATTACTTTTGGTTAGCATGGTCATTTATGCCTTCGGAATTTTGACAGGGGAACCGTGATTTAAGCCCTAAAAAGGCACTCCCCTTCCAATGAACATACCTATTAAAGAATATCTTCAATCATTCATTTTTCCTATCATTTAGAAACAAATTTAGATTTAAATGATTTAATTTTGTAGCTTTAAATTCAATGTTAAAAGAATTAAATAATTAAATGAATTCAGATTTATATTTATTCCATCGTGTTTTGTACTAGAACATCCATTTGCAATTGAATTAAATATATGTCTTGGATTTTATGCCGTTTTGTTCATTCAATTTTAGAATTACTGCTTATTATTTACAATAATTATATAATCGAGGAAATTACCTAGTTTTGTTCTAGTCTTTTCTACAGCCATTCAGTTAATAATAGATGGAATTCATCTGTTCAGAGGCTGGGAGTCATGAGAAGAGTCGCTCTTTTTGCGGGGGAGTTCTCCCGAATGCATCTTTTCTATGGCCTCTCGAATCTGTAAATAAGAATTTCAGATATAATATGCTTAGACTTTAGACATTCGATTTAACAAGAATTCAAGAAATCACTCATCAATTCAAAGATTTAAATGTAAACAAGCAAGTAGTAAATACCTCCTTTAAGGTGACCACTCCAATAAGTCGTCCTAAAATGGTAACATAAGCCAATTGAAGGCCGAGCAATGAGAAGAGACTGTGCGCCTAAAATTCATAGAATTATCAGTATTTTTACGTTTATTGAGTGATAAGTTATGCTAACTTTAATTAGTGATGTTCCTTCGACCAATTGAAAGGGTGCTGGCTCAATTGGACAAGTGGTGAAATCGACAGTTTGATCCAATTGGTTCTCTTCCCAAACATGTTTCTGTAATTTAATCAATGAGTTGAGGATTAATGAGATTTAATTAATAATTTAGCGCTTAATGTGTGGAAAACAAGAAAATATTTGTAAACTTGTGATGACTTACTCCGACTGAAGTAATTTCGAGCACTTCATTCTCAGGAATGGTGGCCACTTGGAATCGTTGCTGTGATCCATGAATTGGACAGTTGGGTGAAGGCTTATTCAAACCCTGAGCCAAAGTGGGTTTGTTTTTGAGTTCGTCGATCATTCGATCTTTACTTAAATGATTTTCGAGAAGAGACTGTAATTCAATTCTTTCAACTGTTCCCAAGAGTATCATAGTTTCTGGAGATTTGACGTAAGGATAAGAAGTCAAATGCTTCTGTGAATTGAGTAAATGCCTTAAGTATCTGAAAGTACAGCCCTCCCACACATATAGCAAATCTGGTTCCATAAAATCCTCTACAAATATTCGATGACCGGAGGAACCAGCTTGGATCAATGATGGCAAATATGGCAACTTCTTTAACGCAATCAGACTGTCGTAAATGGAAGGACCCAAACGCTGTGCTACAAGAGTGGCCACAATTACTGACACTAGAATTGGCAGTAAATGAGTCAATTGACCCGTCATTTCAAATGCTATCACTGCTGATGAGAGCGCGCCTGCAATCCATTCATAAAATATCCAAAAATGTTATCAATTTAAGTATAAATTATTAGTGCATTGGTTTGAGTGGAACCTGTGTTTCCGCCGGCGAACGCTGCAGAACCTGCCACAGCATATGCCCCGGGTATTATTGGCAAAAGTGTTCTATCATAAAATGGATTCATTCCTTTGGGAAAGAGATAAGCCATTCCTTCGCCATAAAATCTTAACAAATTTAAAAATAAATGACAAATTGGAAATAGATGGGCCTCACACATACCTGCCCAGTCCAGCTCCAATCTTGAAACTCGGGATAATAAGGCCGGCTGGCACCGGGAGTGTTGATCCGAGGGCTACTATTATCAAATTCAGAACGAAAAATAAAAAGGTATTCGTGTAGACAGATGTTGAAGGCGTTCTCCAGTTATCAATGATCTCATCCTTATCTATTTGATCGGCGATTGTACACCAGGTAAAATTACTGAACAGTTCTTTCATTGATTGCTCTGATTTTAGATGAATGTCCATGGTTAAACTATTATCTGTGAACATAAAAGTGAATTACCGGATGAGAGCCACGAACCATAAAAGCGTCCCAAAGCACCGGGAAATGAAACTAAAGAGATGATTGTCGTCACCAAAACCGGATATATTAGTGGATATTTCTGAAGAATAATAGTAAATGTGTTTCGTCTTCGATTGAAGAGTACAATATGGCGCTGAAGAGTGACAAAGAGAAAGGCACTCAAACCCGACAGCGCACCCAAAAGAGCAAATGAGAAGAGTTCCAGTGTTTCGTAGGGATACTCTTTACGGAAATTGGTTTTAAACATATGTGTTATGTTATCTTCCAATTGGAACCAAACGGTTAAGAGTCGCCAAAATAACGCTCCGATTGTGGCCGCAAAGAATCCCATCCAATAGGACCGGACGGAGAAGAAGACAGAAACGATTTCTATGCTATACATCACTCCTCCCACTTTCAATCAAATTTTTTATAATTTAATTAATTAATTAATTAAAGTTACCGTTTTCCTGGCATAAAAGCCCCTGGTTTTATATCTAACTTTTTAAGTGTGAGGAAGGGGGAGGTCTTATACTAGATATAAGAACCTATATTTCAATTTTTCCAAATTCTATAGAATTGAGATATAAGACCTGGGGTTTTATGCTCGAAAAACGATATTCTACATCTAGCTAAGATCAGGATTCAAAATAATCGAAATCTATGAAACGAGTAGTTTAGCTAGAGTCAAAATTCCATGTAATTCAAAAAGATTAGGGTTTAAATCAAATTTTTTTAAGTTTAAAAGAATAAAAATATTGATAATTTTTTGGGCTCAAGAGAGAGAGAGGACTTTGTGTTAATCCCTTTGACATAATTGTATTTTCAATGAATAAAGAATAACGAAATAACCTGGAGTTGCAAAAGTTGTGGCCACACCGACAGCACAGGCGACTGCTATTAACTGATATGTATTATTGAGAAATAAGTTTTGATTGATTGGGTCTTACGTCTAAAAATCTGGAGTCGTGTTCCGATTGACTGGTTATGGGACCAAAAATTTTGATTAATTGGTTGGTAACCATTGCAGAGATGTGAACGAAACTTATTTCAAACGAAAGATTCATTTTATATCAGTTTTAATCATAAAATCCTCATACGGGCCCTCCTTTCCGAGAGGAAGTCCACTTCCTAATCAATGCAAATATGAGTTAATGAAGATAATAGCTTAATATTGTGATACCTAGCACAAATGGAAGTCCTACCACTTTCGCAATCAACGTTTTGAATGATAAATATTCTAAACACAACTCATATGGAGTTTATTTTATTTAATTTCAAATAAATCAAACCTTTGAGAACAACTCCTCTGAGGATAACCTAAAATTGATTTCAATAATAAATGGAATAATTGAAGAGAATTTGGACAGACCTTCATCTCTCCGACACCACTTCCAGCAGCCTGAGGAGATATGATCCGCACAAATATTGCCGAGGACATTATTAAGAATACGGTAAATCCAATCCAAATGAGATATTGATTGACAAATTGGTCTGAGATGTTCTCAATGAGCCAATCCCTCACTGATAGGTCAAACACGCGTTAAGAATCTCAATATATTGTATTATAAATATACAAACAATCGAAGCAAAAATGAATAATGAAATCCATTAAAAAGCTGAGAGTGGCCACAATGATGGCCAGAATGGCCAAAAGAATCCAATCGCCGCCCTTTTCCAAGACTATTACAACATTTTGAATAACATTTCCTCCAAATTTTGCTTTAATTGGTTTGCGTTTCGGTTGTTTCTGTCGTTCCTCATGTAATTGCTTTGACTTTTGGGACTGAATTAATGCGAAATTCGCTAATTTTTCCCGATATTGACCGAACATAAGGGACTGTTCGTAGTCGAGAACAGAACTCCTTCTTCGCTGAGACTGCATCTCAGATCAATAGATGTACGAAAAGATGAACAAATTGATGGACAAAATTAAATATTAAACACTGTTTGCGATAAAATGTAAGTTTAATGTGAAGTAAAGTTAATTCAATTATTCAATTGACGAAAAGTAAATCATTAGTCGATTAGTCAGCGAAATGTCTATATTTTTCCCTTTCATACAAAAAACAATTTCACGTTCGCCTCAAAGAATAATTGGAGTGAATGTCGAAAAAACGTGAAATTCAGCAAAAAATGAGAAACGGATTATTCAAATTCACGATGAGTTGACTTTTTGGCTCAATTTATACGTTTTTTCCTTTAATTTTAATCAAATGAAAAATTTATTGAAATACAAATAAATTGGATCACAAATGACCCAAATATAAGACTTCGTTGTCGGCACTGAATATTAGTTCATCTAAAGAGTTCACATCAAATGAATTGATGGGAGAAACGCCTTCTCTCCCAACGATCGCGTCAACGGATCCCAATTGGGAGGCGGCGGAGATATTCCATCGCAGGAGAGACCCGTCATATGAAGACGTTATCAACACATTTGGTTCGTTATTCTTATAATTCAGTTCAGAGATAAGGGATGAATGGGCCGACACTTGAAGCAGTTGTTGGCCATTGTTTCGCAAATCCCATAACGAGAGGACTCCGACATCATTACCACAACAAACCATATGAGATATATTGGGATTCCTTTTGACGCAAGTGATTACTGACAGCTCGTTAGCCATCGACAGACCCATTGATTTGCTTCTCATGTCATACAACTTCAGATGACCAGAAGAAGTGCCACAAATCACTTCTTTAGAAGAAATCAAATCAATTGCTTTCAAAGAGTTTTGAGTCAAACATTTGGATCGGGTTTCAGAGGAATTGTCGGGACTTAAGACACGAATTATTCCATTATCTCCACAAACGATCAGTTCATTGGTTTGAGGATTAAAGACACAGTCATTCGTCGAGTAATTATCGATTGATTGCCACTTATATCTCAAATTCAAATTGTCTTCAGAATAGTTGAAGCATAAGATGTGACCATTAGATAGACTGACGACAACACAGTTGTCATCAATTGTAGTGATTTGGTTGACATTAGCGCTCACTTCTGTCTTACATATGCTCTTCAATTGAATGTTTTCATCCGTTGTCTGATTATTGGTCCAAATGGACAGATGGTTCGGGTGTTGGCCATAAGTGCCGCAAAACCACTTCAGTCCTGAGCCCTCATTTGTCAACTGGTCTTCACTTCGAATCCAACGGACTTTCGATACTTTCGACGAAATGTATTCCAAAAACATTTTTAATTCAAAATATAAGAAATAAAATCAATTAAATTAAAGTCAATAAACAAAAACACATTTGAAATCAAGTCTTGCTTTCAATCATTGGACTCAATAATAGCTATCAGTATATGCTGTGACACAACACTCTTTCCGCCCCACAACTAACCACACTTTGGCACAAATAACTCACTACAATACCAGTACAGTACCATGGTACTACCATGGGCAATATCCAGTATTATTCATTTTATCAAAAATCATAGCAATGTCATCTTTTAGATATCCAAACATAAAAATTGATCATTTTTAAAGTATTAATGAATAATTTGCATCAAGAACCTTAAGGAAATAAAGTGTAAATATTGCTTAAAACGAGCTTGACACAATGTGCACACTTTAAACAGAGATTCTCTGCAAATGGACTCTAACTACACATTAGAAGATAATTCTTTCACTAATTAAGAATGTCTTTAATCATATAAAATGAATTTCTATACAAAACTCAAAATTTTAACATTAATTGCAATATTTGGCAAAATTGTGACTAATTTTGTTTTGATATTTTTGTCGGATCAGTTTTAAAAGTAGGTTTGATGGGACCGATCGCCGCTTTCTTAAAGTTTATTTCATCGACTCTTTTTCTGTCCTCTAATTTCTTATAGATTTTTGAATTATCCATCGTTTCCTTAAGACCTAAAAGAGAGCAACAATTCAATAATAATTAGGATATTCGAAGAGATGCCATACTTTTATAGAAACCCTTCTTCTCTGTGTCTTGAGGGGCGTGTTTAATAGGAGCAGGTAAGTTTAGGTACTGACGGATTGCTTTTTGCTTCAAGAGAGAGACTTGAAGTAATGAAATCAAATTACTGGAACACCAATACATCAGAATCGCTGACTCGAAGTTCCAAATGAAGATCAAAGTGATGGCCGGCAGGACTCTTATCGCTGTCTTTATAAAGACCGAAGTTCTTGCGTTAACCCCTGAAAAGCATTCAAATAATTACTCGATGCTATTAACAATATAGGGCTGACCTGACTCTACCCCTAACTCGAGTGCTGCCCATAGACTGATAGATGTTATAACGGGAAGTATGTGATAGGGATCGGAAGCTGTCAGATCTACAAACCATAAGATTCCGCCGATCTTTAAAGACTCAACGGGTAAGCGAGCCATTCGTCGAAGAGCTAAGAAAAATGATAAGAAAACCGGCGCCTGAAATGCAGATCATTTTAATTAAGGAGTATATCGCCAATTAGTGAAAGTACCTGAGCCAATGGCACGAGCATACTCTTAATAGGATTGACACCATTCTCTGTCATAAGTTTTTGGACATCCATCGTATATCTGGCGACTGACAACAAATTCAAATTAGACTTAAGTCACATCTGATAGACATTACATTCGAGTTGATTGCCGGCCAACCGGGCATTTGTCGCCTTTTGCTGTAATTCTTGCATTTTGGGCATAATTTGGTTCATTTTCAATGCATTCCCTGAAAAAAGAGCTCATTTGCCTTCAAATGACTCAATCATTTATATCTTACTCTGAGCTTTAATCACGAGGGGGAACATTGCAGTGCGGAAGATAAGGGTGGCCACGGCTATAGTGGCGTACCAGGGTAGTGCTTGATGTAAAGCTTCCAGCATATGAAGGATCCATCCTATCATTCAATTATTAGATACATTATATATGAGATGTGAGCCCTACCGACGGGGAACCAATTTGATGCCAAACCCAACTGAGTGATCGGCAAATTGCTGGCATCGACCAGACTTTGAACCAAAGAAGAAGTGTCTGCACTAATACCTGATGAAAGATCAATCTGATTGTCGATGAGCTCAGGTTTGAAATCAATGGTTGCGCTGTTGAGTGAACTCAAATAGCGGTGACTTATGTTTGTCTTTACGATTAGTTTTCGCTTTAATTCAGAAAATATTGTTTCAATTTCTTTGACTTCTTTGCAAATACTCACAGATTTTGTCACAGAATTCAATGAATGAAAACATTTGACATTTAATGAAAAATTTAAGTTTTGTTTATTATAAACACCATATTTAAGACAATAAATGGGTTTACTGTTGATTAATCTCGAAAATGACATTTTACTCGATTTTACTTCTGATTACTTAAACTGTAAATTAATTAAAATAATTTAAACTTTGATTTAGTGCTAAAAACAATCAAAACATTGAAAACATGTGATATCTATGTATTCACATATAACGTATCGAAGGAAATGAGGACTTCTTCTAATACACTATCAGATAAAGTTAAATATCTGTATCTGAACCTCTCAAAATCACCATGGTATAAAATTGCGACTTCCTTCACATTGAAGTCAACATTATACATGTATTTAGTAACATAATAAGTGTGCAATTTAAAATATATTGACTCTCTAACTCATGATAGAAACGAATGACCTACCTTGTTTGTTTGTTGGGTAAAAAATGTATATGGACATTTAATTTTTTTTTACAGTGTACAATTAAGATAAAGAATTCGGCAAAGTCAATTGTTACAGAATAGTTATTCCTCATATAAACTAATATAAAAACAAATGATAACAAATTTATATTAATTTACAGTCAATCCTAAAACTAGTGACAGTGGGGATTTTAACTTTTTAAATAGTTATATTTGAAATTAATGAATGAAACTAGCAC